>MCJB01003324.1:278917-368115 GCA_002018475.1 Nicotiana obtusifolia | reverse complement strand
GGGGGGGGGGGGCAACAATCGATTTTGCTCTTTGCGTTCGCAAAGGTGTGACCGCTTTCGTGAAGCTCAGGCTGGAAAAGCCTTCGCGATTGTGTGGCTTCCCTCGCGTTCGCGAAGAAGAGCTTCACTGCCTGGGCCAGTTAGGCCTTCGCGATCGCGAGCCTTTTTTCGCGATCGCGAAGAAGGAATCACTGAGCAGAATGGATTTTTTGATGTGGGACTCAGTCTCTTTTCTCTTATTTCCCACTTGGTCTTGGGCGATTTTGAGAGCAATTTGTGAGAGATTTTCATCAACATCAAGAGTTAAGTAAACCGTATCAATTCTTTAGTTAAATACACAGATTATGAGTAGATTTAACTTGAAATTAAGAAAAAAATTGTGAAATTTTGCTAGAACCTAGGGTTTGGTAAAAATAATTTTTGACCACAAAATCTATTATGTAAATGGGAATAAATTATATTTTGAGTTCGTGAGGTCATGGGAAATGTTTAGTTTGAAAAATTTTGGAATCCGGGCACGTGGGCTCGGGGGTGAATTTTAGGAATCTTTCAAATTGGGTTGGGTAATTACTCTAATAGCTAATTTATGAAATCTTGAGCATATATTTATTAGTTTTTATGACTTTTAGTTAGTTTCGGAGTCCTCAACATCGTTTGAGGAGTTCTAGTGAGGTTGAAGTGCTGGATTGAGGACTTGGGACCGAGGTAAGTCTCTTGCCTAACCTTGTAAGAGGGAACTTATCTCCTTAGGTGTATATTGTGTGCTACTTGTTATGGGGTGTTACTTACGCACGAGATGACAAGAGTCCATACGTAGCTATATTTCATGATATGTCTAGGTAGACTTAGATTCACATCATGCTTTTATTTTGTACTATTTATGCCTATCATGTGTATTAATTGTCTTGATTAGGACTGAGACTGAGGGTTTAAATTGAAGATATTAACTTAGCTTCTTACTTCAGAAAATTAGGAAATACTTGATAAACAATAAATCCGTGTCTTCTCGTCTTGCAAGTGCTTTAGCGAGCGAGGTAATGTTCTCTACTCTTATGGGATAGGGCCGTTTGTCTCGGCATGATGGTAACACCAGTCTTATGGGAACGGGTCATTCATCTCGACAGGTTGGTAATATTATTCTTATGGGATGGCTGCTCGCCTCGGTAGTACTGAGTACCACTATCCTATGGGTTTGGGCTGTTCGCCTTGGCAGCTTCGTGCTTAATAGTTGGAACTGGTTTTGGTTTGTTAATTATTGAGTTAGCACCTTCAAGGCCTGTTATGATGTGTTTAGTGACTTGATATAGATTCATGTGTGGACTTATTGTAGTTACTTTATTTGCTTCGCTGTTATTTGTTGTACACTTACCATGTCTACTTTATGTATTTATAATGTTATTTGACCTCTAGTAAGTGTCAAGTCAACCCCTCGTCACTACTTTGTCGAGGTTAGACTAGATACTTACTGGGTACGTGCTATTCCATACCCACGCTACACTTCTGCACTGATGTGCAGGTACTGAGACAGGTACTACTAGTGGTCGCACAGGCGCATAACCGATCATCTACGGAGACTTAGCAGTGAGCTACTTGCCTTGCTACGATATTGCAGCACCGGAGTCTCCCTCTACCTTGTTTATTATTTCTGTCTATCACCTTCAAACAGTAGTTGTAGTAGTTTTGTATATTATCTAGTTTGCTCATGTACTTATGGAGCCGGGTTTTGGAGATTTTTAGCATTTATGTACTGTTGTACTTATCACTTCTATCACTATAGTGGATGTACTTATTATGTTGGTATTTTGTTAAGAAAAGAGCAGTTACGGTTGCATGAGATCTTACTTTTTTGTTCTTTTAAAAAGGGAAACTGTGGTTTTAAATGTAAAGAGGGGTAAATAAATAGTAGTCTCAGTTGTGGGCTTGCCTAACGGTGGCGTTAGATGCCATCATGACCTATTGTGGGTTTTGGGTCGTGACATAGCGAATGCAGTAAATAAAAGAGTGAAGGAAAAGAAAGGACTCTAGTGTTTGGACCTCAAAGAGGTAGGCCCAGCAGTAACGGGGACGACAACTGACTCTAGATTCCTAGGATATAGCAATGTCGGATTTTGGCCTCAGTTCTTTGAGAACTCAGCAGGCCCGAGCCATTGTACATGTTAAAAAAAGAAACAAAGTTATCAGAAAGACAATACTATATACATGCCATATACAAAATTTGCAAGCAAAGAATAAGGGAAAGATAACTAACATTATTTAAACACTAAGAAGGTTATACTAATGTGGTGGTTATATATAGTAAATGATCCACATTGAACACCTTTCATTGTCATTAAACACTAAATAACGAGTGTCAATGAATTAAGGGCTAAGGAGAGAATTTCACTCAAGGTTGATGCCCCCTTTGAATTCCCCAACACTTCAACGTTCTCAAGGGTCTCAAGGCCCAGGGCAATGCTCGTGCCAGGGAAAGTAGCCCAACCTTGAGTTAAACTCACTCTCAAATACCCCTAAACACTAACGACTCATTCTTCCCTATAGGTTTGAGTGCTAAGGAGGCTCTTTCAATGTAAACCAAGTAACCAATTACTGTAACATTCCCTACCATAGAAGAATACCCTTTCTTGACAGAGTAACACAGAAACAATTTATTTCTTATAACTATACTTCCAGTTCTATGTAATTGATTAACATACTAGACAGACCTGAAGCTCAAGTGTCCAAACACACATAGAGGCGTGAACATCATACTGTTTTTTCTAAAGAGCCAAACAATTAGAACCAAACATCTCAAGGATAGATAAATAGCACATAATTAAGAGCAGCTACAGCTTAAGGATACATATGCTTTTGCTCTAGTAATCTAATCAATGATTAGTTTAACATCAAATATTGTTATTGGCACACACATAGGTTAACAATGCTACTTAGAACCTTTTGAAAACATCAGCAAAGATATAGACAAAACAGTCATAATTAGGAGCCTCTACAAGTATTATTAGGGATACCAGAGTATAATAAAAAATTATAACATGACTATAGGTTTGCAAATTAAAATGGAACTCCCTAAGAGTACTTAACATGATCACAAACTATCAATCTCACTTCATTTTGGAACTAAAAATAACACCACTTCTTCATAGGAGTGTAATGAAATAGGCAAATTATTGTGTTTAAGCAGTAACAACAAGGGATTTTCTCTAAGACCAGATTCAATATAGATTAATAGGGTAAGAGAGAACTGTATGCGATTTCAAGATAGTGCACAGATGCATTGAGTCATGAGAGCTGTGCAGAGATACATACATAACCTTCATTCAACTATACATATAGATATTTCAACTAATGTCACAGTCTTACAAACAGGATGAGTTTCGGCCATATATATATATATATATATATATATATATATATATATATATGTATGTATGTATGTATGTATGTATGTATAACAGTGTTATTAGGGGTTAAAGACAGGGGAGACATTATATCAAACAGATTTAACTTAGCTGTAGAGACTATGACTAACATCTAAGCATAATGAAATTGTATTAAACTTGTAAAACAGTACATTCAACTATAGCAGACGTAACTACAAACTAATTCATGAGAGATAGCCTGATCCTAACAAAGCATGCGCAGAATGATCACTGATGTTCACAGAATTTGACCTAATCACTTTAGTGAAACAGTTCCCACATAAAGAGGCTTAGAGATATGATTAGTAGTTAAACACATGCATAAGACTCTCATAGTCATGGCTCAAATAATGCTTACAGGTCAACAAATACTCATACAAAGAAGAAGAGCATTTAAACGCTTAAACTTCACATATTTCAATTAAGTGATGAAGAATTAAACTGTGAGCTTTCATGTTATTCTGTTCAGGATTATCAAACAACAACCTGAACAACAAAATGTAAGAACAGTATGGCAGGGATAGTGTAAAGTCCCAGAAATATTTCTAACAAGATTAAGCCGAACTCGAGCTTAAGAGAATATTTTGCGAGACCTCGAAGAGCTTGCGAACCCACACAAGGGTATCGAGATCATTAAATTACTTGGACATGAATATTATTAGGGTTGAAGGTCACTAAGTTGCATGAACAAAGGCATAGCTTGGAATGGTGGACAAAAGAGGGAAGAAGGAAACCCAGCAAGCCGGCATAGACTTCTTGTGTGGCCTACGCAGGCTACA
The DNA here is from genome assembly GCA_002018475.1 of Nicotiana obtusifolia. Taxonomy (NCBI): domain Eukaryota; kingdom Viridiplantae; phylum Streptophyta; class Magnoliopsida; order Solanales; family Solanaceae; genus Nicotiana; species Nicotiana obtusifolia. The sequence continues at coordinate 363,920 of MCJB01003324.1, read as the reverse complement.
TAGGTAAAATCAGCATGCTGGAGGAGGGGGAGGCTTTTGTTACGTAGGCTACGTAAGTCTGCATAGCAAAGCTGCGTAGGCTACGCAATTTGCCTACGCAAATCATATTTTTATAAATAGTAGGAGGTCGGGGAGAGAGAAAGAAATTACTTTTTTGGCTAAGTTTTGGGTTCTAGAGAGACGGTGGAGCAGCCTCAACCAAAATACACATCAAAGGTGAGTTTTATGATATTCTTATAATGGATTAACACTAGTTAATGGTAGTGTTAACATCTACATGGATTGAAATTCATAGGAATTCCTCTAATATTCAAGAATCATTCAAAAGGGTTCAAGTTAGGGTTTGAGCTACAAGAGGTAAATTCTCTACCCTACACTTAAATACAACTGTTGATTAATCATTTGGAACGTATTGTGAAGTAGACAGTACCAATTAGTTTAAGAATTATGTTAGTCCTTGAAATGAGTATTATGAGTTAGGGTTCTTGAATGGGGAAGAAGATGAATAGTGTGTTTTTGAATCTTGTTAGGATGGTTGGTGAATATATTGCTTCAATAGCTTAGTAATGATTAAATATTGAATCCTATAACCTAGATTGGGGCTTAAAGGCTAATGATGGAATCTATTAAGGATAAAAGGGACATGTTTGGGTCAATTGTGCTTGTTGAAGACTTACAGTCAACTTGTTAACCTTAAACGGGTATCGACATATATATATATTTGAAAAAGTTTTGATGTCTTGGGATGTCTAATGCAAATATTGGCTTGTTGTTGACGTTTGAGAGTTCTAAATGAATTTGAGCGTCGTACTATTATTTGAAGCTTGGACTTGAGGTAAGTTGACTAAAACTTACTCTTCTTGAGGGATTTTTTCTAAAATCATATTTGAGTTATTACATGAGTTTGTTTGTAAATGTGCATCCGTACTTGTGGGGACAAGGGGGAAAGGATGTCACCATGTAATTTGAGTTCTGTTGCATAAATAATATCTTGTTATTTTACAATTGAGAAATTCTATTTTTAAGGATTTGAAAGTAAATGAAACTTGAGGAAAATGTTATAATTTATATTTAAACTTATGTATTGGGAAGAATATGAAGCATTTGAGAAATAAAGAGGTATTTTAAGAAAAGTATTTCTTTTGAAACTTGATTAATGGATAACACTCGTCGTATATTTGAATGATGGATGTTAAATTGCTAAAGGCTTTAACATAAAAACGATCATATAGTTGATTGTTTTATTCAAATGGTTTAGTTTGGCCATGAGCTATGATTTGTTAAAAATAGATCCTTTGAGGCTACTATGCTATGAATCTATTTTAGAAATATCAAATGTTTTGGGAGTCACTAGTGGAGACCACCAAGATTAGTTCAAATGTTGAGTTGGTTTCCATGGAACTACACGTGCCGGTGTAGGGACACATTCCAAGGCTAAGCGGAGGTTGGTGGGATAAAGTCCCCCATTAAGAGGGCAAATGGTCATTACTTAAAGTAATGAATTTAAGTCGCCTTGTACGGCACTACGGGAAGCCGCCCAGACAAATAGGGTCAAATACTTGTTGCTACGTTGATCACCTAGTAGTTGTTTATTATGTCGGTGTTGGTATAGTACTTCCGATAAAAAGTTAAGAGATAATTTTGTTATGTTTAGGCCTAAGGAGCTGAAAGTGATTTTAGTGACTTAATGAAGTTGAAATAGTTTCATATGATTTTATTAGAATCATGGATTTATAAAAATATTTTAAAAGTTTGTATTAATATTTTTCTAGTCTTTTCATTTAAAATGATAAAGATCTTGAATTGATATAATTGTCATCATTTTATATCGAATGTTAGTTGCATTATTTTTTTAAGCCTTGTCCTAGAACTTGAGTTAGAGAGAGTCTATGACACTTATTGAGTACCGCTATGGTGTACTCAGTCCTCAGGGGGCCCCTCTCCAGGGTCCCTCTTTCTTTATATGTTTCAAGAGAAGGTATGGTACGTGATGAGTGGATGAGCCTAAGGTGACTCTCTTTCCGAGATGCATGGTGAGGCACCATTTCTATTTCATGGTAGCTGTCATGTTGATTCTTTATTCTCTGTTGGTCGGAATTGTCTGAAATGTTTATTTTATTCTCATGTCATAGAGATTCCATAGACTACTAGTATCCTTTTGGGGTTGTAATTGATGGTCATTCATATATCATGAAATGAATGAGACATTGTTATCCTTATGTATTTTCAATTATTGAAAATGATGTATTCAAAGATTATACTTCATGTGTGGTTTTAATCATTTAAAATGATTATGCTTTCAAAAAGGCTTTTGTATGCATCTGTTAGTCATATAGATGGATATTCTAGTATGGGTTGGTTCGCGTGGGTTGGATAGTGTGCCCGGTGCCGGTCACGTGGTCTTGGGTCATGACAAACTTGGTATCAGAGCACTAGGTTCTAATTTGAGTCCTAGGAAGTCTATGAAATCGTGTCTTGTAAAGTGGTGTGTTGTGCACCACACCCAAAATGGGAAGGCTACATGGGCATTGTAAGATTGTCTTATTTCCTTCTTTTCACTCTTGATAGTATGTTAAAGTTTGAAGCAAGGAGAAAATTATCGATTTGTATCGAAATTTTGACGTGATTTGCGAAGAGTGGTGAGTAAGTAATGACACTAGCTACTAAATGAGTATCCACGAAAGTGTTTGGTGACTCTTGATATGAATAGAATAGGAATGATTGGGTATGAAATAAAATAAGTTCAAATTGAATGTTACTATAATGGATTGTAGTTGTTAGCCAAGAACTAATGACTGTTTGAAGGAAAATAAGACAAGAATCTCTTTGATCGTTGTCATGATGCATACGAAAATCATAAGAAGTTTGTGCTACTGCAAAGAGTAACTGCACCTTGGGAGGGCATGACACTATTATATGGTTGAAACTACTTGAGGAAAAGGACAATCATGTAATATCATGTCTTCCATTGTGAAAGACAAGAAAAATACAAAGAAGTAAAGTCTAGTAAAGTAAATATGATAGTTTCGAGTCGACTAAAGATGTTTGTATGCAAAGATTTTTTACGTGGATATTGAAAGTTGATGTGGACCAGATGGACACATGATATGACAGGTTGTACTCATTATCACGTTACGTGAGCTTGCAAACAACATATGTAGGGTATCAAAGTGCATTTCGAGTGATCAAAGAAACATGGATGACATTAATTGTTACAAGTGAATATAGACATACATGGCAATAATGTCTAGAAGCTTGAATGAATAGGTAGAAGACATGCTAAGGCACGAAGTGTACAAAAGGCATAACCTCGAAGGTTTAAAGAGTAATATGAATTGTCTCGAAAGCACCATGAATGGGCAACATTAGACTTGTTTAGATGAGGTATGTCCCATTTTAGTGTTAATGTAGTCATGTGGGATAAAGTTTCTGAGAATATGCCCTAGAATCCTCTTAAGTGGGCCAGCAATGCAGTTGAAAGTAGATTGATGGAAAAAAAATTACATATGTGGACGTGGTTTGAAAATCTACGTGGCATATAAAGATAGATCGTTTATTGTGAGAACAAGAATTACTATGAAAATTTGCATGAAGATGACATATATATTTCTTGTGAAGAAGTGTACGTGTTAAAAGTGGTCGGGCATGGACTCAGAGTCCTAATAGAGTCGTACTTATGGAACATATATATTTGAGCACGGACAACATAGGACGACGTTATAGGGATACACGAATAATACATATAGAGAAAGAGTAATGTGTTAATCATGTTATTATGGTACGGGCGGAGGAGGATGACACTTACCAATATCACTTGCGTTTAAGAAGTGAGGAGGTGAAATATTGTAAGAACCAAGAGAGCTGATGAGCATAGGATACCATTCTATCATTGGAATTAGAAGGTAACACAAGCGTGTGATGAGGATATAAGTCAAGTTTTATCGAATATGAAAACGTGAGATGAGATTCTTAGTTAGGAAGTAAATGGCCATTAACATTAGGGTGGATACGTAGGTGTACAAGACACGTTTGTGGTATAAAGATTTAGTGAAGTTTACAGACGATGGGTAGAGGCTTGAGAAACGACTTACTCCTAAGTGGGGGAGAGTCAGGCATTTAATTTCATCGTAAAGTGATGGGATAAAAGAGAAATTTTACATACCAGAAATGGGAAAGAGAAGTTTAATTTACCAATATCATCGGGAAGAATACAAAATAAAAGAGCAATAAAGAAGGTTTTACTGGAGCTATAAGCTGTTGTAAATGAAAGAGATACGGTATATTTGTTATGAAAGTTAAACAGATTGATTGTCATTGTTCAGACAAGCTGTCAATGAACGAACGAATGGTTTGAATGAGTTCTAGAAGTTTCGGTTGGGTATGACTCGACTTGAGTACTTGAATACCAGTTCCAAGAGATTAAAAAAAGGGGGTTATATGCGCACACTTCTCGCGAGATGAAATGCGAGAAGAAATGTTTTCTAGTATATCATTAAATAATATGTGGATGATGTAAGATAGAACATGGACCTTAAGTGAATGACACGATGCCTAAATGGAGTATTTATCCTTAAAGAATATGAGTACCATCGAGGTTGCATTAATAACCAAGTGTTGAAGGTCTACGAATTGTGGTAATTTTATAATGATAAGAATTTCTAGAAAAAGAAAAGCAGACCAGATGTTCAGAAATCGACGGTTAGGGCACGCCACAAACTTTGGTAATAGTGGGAATTGAATATCTTTCCACGAAGTGGATGTCACGACCCCAATTTTTCCCTGTAGGATTTCATGATGGCACCTGGTCTTTAAGACTAGGTAAGCCTAACACTTACTGAGTTAATAAAATTTAACCATCAAATGATAAATATGAAATAGATCTTTATACACAACTTACAATCCCAAAACCGGTAGTACAAGTCATTAGCTCTATTGAGTTTTTGCTAGAAAATCCCTAAATGCAACTGTTCGGGATAGAATTAAACAGTACCATGAAAATATCAGAAGGTGACTCTGAGGCCTGCGAACGCGACGACAGGTTTACCTTGAGTCTCCACAACTCGACCAGCCAGCTAATAATCAACAACAACCGTGGCACCTGGATCTAGGCAAAAAAATGTGTAGAAGCGTAGTATGAGTACACCATAGCTGTACCCAGTAAGTATCAAGACTAACCTCGGTGGAGTAGTGACGAGCGACAGTCTAAACACCTATCAGACTTAACAACCTGAACAAGTGTGAATGTGAACTAACAAAAAAAAAAACACTATTAATATACAACTAAGTAGGATAAGGATACCAAACAATTCTTGCATCGAGACACCAATAACAACAATATTTAACAGGAAGCAATCATGTAATAATGCTGTAAAGTAAGCTGGACACAATCTAAGTCCGGTGAAATCAAAATAAAGGGAAAACCAGCAACAACTTAATAAGAACAACGCTGTCACACCAGATTTGTTCAAGCATTTCCACGAGGTACCGAACCTCATAATCACAGCTCACGGGTCATAATTCTTGAACCCTAATCACTTGGCATCTTGTGCCCATATTACAACTCATATCTGTACGGATGACTCACATGCCAATAGAACATTCCTCACAAAGAAGGCAAGTAGACAAAAGTACGTATAATGGTTAATGATGTTAAGATTCACCTTTTGAAATTGATATGGGTGATTTAACTATGTGTATGCATGTGCAAGTGTTCTGCCACAATTTCAGTCAACACATAGGAGTAGAGACAACGAATGGCACATAAGAAAGTACCGCCACGAAATGTACAGTGTAATAAAAGCAGCAACGAAGTTTGAAGCAGCGACCAACAAAACAAGATTAGCTACATAGAACTGAGCAAAAAGTGCATCATGAAGGAAAATAATTAGTAGTATGCTAAGGAAAACAACAATCAAAGACAAGTGCACAGAAAGGGGGAAATGACAACAAAAGCCCTCCCAAGGTACTGCCTTGTAGTCTCAAATCGTAAAACGAATCACAACTTTCCTTATATCACCACGGGAGTCTTTATATTTAGTTTTGAAAATCATTTTCTCGAAATAGCATCCCGCGTATTAGCCCACCTTATCACACCGCATGGCTTCTAGTAGTTCCCCTACTAGCCACGCGTTTCAAGCCCATCTTATCTCACCGCATGCGTTTCAACACCCAGACCTTATACCACCGCATGTGTATCAAAAATAACAACAACACGGCAGAAACCTCGTGCAACATAATAACAACCGCATGGAAGAAACCTCATGCAAACACAATAACAACCGCACGGCAGAAACCTCGTGCAAACACAATAACAACCGCATGACAGAAATCTCGTGCAAACACAATAACAACCGCACGACAAAAACCTTGTGCAAACACAATAACAATCCTTTCAACAATAACATGTGTGCCAAAACATAACAACACAACAAAAATGACTTCCACAATATATGCCCATATGACACAACATTTCCTTAAAATAGTTTCAATGTCACAACCACGCATAGCCCTCGGCTCAACAACATTGAATACAACAGCAACAACAATAATAACACGAGAAACGTCAAGTAAATCAACATAAGAACTTCAGATCACAAAAAAATAGAAGAACGAACTCACAAAGGAAGACACAACATGGAAATAATAGTCTCAACAAGAATAATTCAACAAGGGAGAGGTAATGTGTAACAGTGATTCCACGAAAGTACAATTCAATAACAAGAGAGATAACATGAATTAATGACCCCAAATAGGAATACATCAACAATGAAAGGGATAAGAAACTTCAATTAAGGCGAAGTAATTACAGAAGAGATAATACTGATTTCAATTAAGGTTAAGCAATTACAGAAGAGATAATACTGATTTCAATTAGGGTTAAGCAATTACGGAAAGGATAGCATGACGATAAAAGAGGCAACAACTTCAGTTAAGGCACATAAGAGTTTAATCAGCAATAAGGGTAAAACATGAAGTAATTAATTCCAAATAAGACACATAAAGGTGAATTTAGTAAATGAGGGATTTAACATGACAAAACAACCTTATATCTAATGAATATAAGAACCTAAGAGCCCTAAACGATCAAATTTCCAAGAATAAGCCCGAGCACATACTCGTCATCTTGCGTACACAACCTTCACATGACATAATTTGCACAAATGACTCGAATCCTAAGGGGTAGTTCCCCTACACAAAGTTAGGCAAGATACTTACCTCAAGGAAGCTAGACCGCTACTCTATTCAAATCATAAATAAAACTCATAGAAAACAAATTCCGGAAAATAAAGCTTCAATCTTTAACAAGAACTAAAAGTCAACACAAAAGTCAATCCCCCGGGCTTGCGTCTCGGAACCCGACCAAAATTACAAAATCTGAACACTCATTCGATAACGAGTCCAACCATACAAGAATTAAAAAAATTCGATATTGATTCGTCGTTCAAATCATCATTTTACACTTTTGAAAGATTTTGCAAATTTCCCCAAATTTCAACCTTAATTCTCTAATTTAATGCTGAAAACAAAGATAAAACCATGAAATAAAATCAAAACCGGGTAATCACTTACCCCAATCAAATACGTGGAGAACCCCTCAAAAATCATGCAAATCCGAGGTCTCCACCTCAAAAGATAGAAAATGGACAAAACCCACGATTTTGGAAATATATTCTCCTGCCGAGAGAGTTACACATCGCGATCGCAGAAAAGCAATCGCGGTCTCGAAGAAGGAATGACCACTGCCCCAAAAATATACTACACGATCGCAAATGAAGTCATGCGATACGAATAAAGGAACAGCTGATGCCCCCAAGAAATGTATTAGGCGATCGCGGACCAGAACGTGCGATCGCGTAAGAGGAAATATACTAGCTGCTGAGCTACGCTACCTGAACGCGGAACTGCCCATGTGAACGCGAAGAAAAAAACTCATGCTTACGCGATCGCCGACCACACACAGTGAACGCGAAGAAGGAAAATGGTCAGTCACCAAAACGGTCTACGCGAACGCGGAATGAACTTCGCGATCACATAGAAGGGAACACCAGCTATCAGAATAGCCATCCAAAACTTGAGAAAATGGCCCGTAGCCTATGCAAAACATGCCCTCGGCCCTCGGGATCCCATCGAAACATAACAAAAGGTTCTATAACATACCACGGACCCGCTCAAGGTCTCAAATCACATCAAACAACGTCAAAACTAGGAATCGTACCACGAATCGAACTTATGAACTTTCAAATCTTCCAACTTCTAAAACTCGTGCTGAAATATATCAAATCAAACCAGAATGACGTCAAATTTTGCATGCAAGTTTCAAAAGACATAACGGTGCTACTCCAACTATCGAAATCGCATTCTGACCCGGATATCACCAAGGTCAACTCTCGGTCAAACCACTCAACATCCCAAAACTTCAACTATTTAATTTTTCTCGAAATGCTTCAAATTACCCTATGGAACTCAAAATCGAAATATGGACGCACGCCTAAGTCCAGATCCCCATACAAAGTTATTGGAATCATCAGAACGCCATTTTGGAGTCTTCTACATAAAAGTCAAAACTCTGGTTAACTCTTACCGCTTAAGCTTCTAAAACTGGAATCCTCCTCCTAAATTGATCCTGAATTATCCAAAAACTGAACTAGGCCATACATGCAATTCGTACACATAATACGAAGTTGTTCGAGACCTTATACTGTCGAACGGGATGTTAATTCTCAAAACGACCGATGGGGTCGTTACAGTGGATTTATTAGTTGTGTGAGTAGTAAGTTGGGATTTGAAAGCTCTCCCGTTTTGATCGTCATAAATACGAGGAGATAAACTATATGTCATGGGTACCAATATAATAAGATAATATCGTGGTAAAATTATAGAGGAACGAAGAAACTCACTAGACAATACGGATGACTTTAAGTTAAAAGAGTCTTGATAAAGGGATGGTGTTTGTGAATAACATATGTAAGATGAGGGTTGATGTTGCAATTCTGCTTATGAGAATGATTAGAAAATGGAATCTTCACCCATAAAAGAAAATTCTTAAGTATGAATTTGGTCAAAAAGTTTGAAAATGAAGAACAAGTATGTAACGTCATTTCAAGTGTTGTGGTGAAATCTTAATTCTAGAAGAATTACACAGAATGTAGGGATGGAAATAAGTGTATAAGAAATCAAGAATACATTTTTTATTTGAATGAACAATGACAAGAACATGGGTTAAGAAACATGATATGGTGTCTTTATAAAGGAATCGCCAATGAAAGGTGTAATGAGGCTCAGATGGTAAAGCATACTTCGTGAAGGTTGTATGAGATTTCTAGAAAGAGTGGGGACCACACATGATTTTACATTATAACGGAAACTACCTTTAGTGGATTTGATCTTATAATTTCCTAACTACAAGAGTATATGGGCGACGAGGCACGTCTGATTCATGTGGTGAAAGAGGTAATAACCTTAGAGGCAGTTCTATCTTTTGGTCTCTACAAATAGGTTCACGTATTGAGAATGATAGCCTCATTTATGAGGGAGAATCAGTTGAGACTCATGTGATTTAAGTTTGTGGGTTAAAAAATATAGTCATGAATCCAGTGAAAGTATTATAGCATTGTGATGTTGAGAAGGTCACTTAGAGTGCCGATGATGGAAGTGAATATCCGATGTCCTCACTTGTTCATGACCGCAAGTATGAATGTTTCTTAGCTTTTTCGTTTAATTCGATGTGTATCAAGCTTATTACGTGAAGCGAGTGGGTAAGTTGTTTATCTTGCTTATGAGTTGAGATTCGGTACAAACTTAATCTAGTTGATTCACATATTGCCTATGGTGGCTAGGCATATCTCAGGATATATACCTTATCATTGTAATTCTAGGAGTGTATAAGAGATCCCTCACATGTCATCTTGGCATGAATCATTGAGATAAATGAGTTACTAACATATGAGGATATTTATATTTCTATACTTGATGAACAACTCTGGAAGTTGAGGAAAAAAAAGAGATACCATCGGTTAAGGTGTTATGTCAGAGTCAAGATATTGAAGAAGCAGCATGAGAAGCGTAGGATGACATGAAGAAAAAATATCCTTATCTGTTTCAGAGGCTAGGCATGAATAGCATACAAACGTGTCTTATATTTCCTTTTAAGACTTGCATTGTAATCACTTGTATTTGGTAGAATGTATTAAACTTTTGTTGGTATATAAAGGTGCATTGTGTTAAGAGAGCCGTATGGGGCCGCCGTGCTTGATGTACATCACATAATGTGGTTTGGCTGACAGGTGGATATTTGCGGATGAACATATTTATAAAGAAGACTTTATCAATTTTTTTTTGAGAATTTGGAGAGTTAGCCAAAAATGATGAATAATAAGAGGTCATTTGGTACAAAGGTCTAGAAGGGTTATGATTGAATATTTGAACTTGATTACGGCTTCGGCTTGACATTCGAGAATGAATGTTTCTAAGAGGGGGAGATTGTTATGCCCAAAATTTTTTCTTACAAGATAAAACCGAACTCGAGCTTAAGAGAATATTTTGCAAGACCTCAAAGTGCTTGCGAACCCACATGAGGGTATCGAGATAATTAAAATACTTGGACATGAATATTATGAGGGTTAAAGGTCACTACGTTGCATGAATAAAGGCATAGCTTGGAATGATGGAGAAAAGAGGGAAGAAGGAAACCCAACAAGCCTGTGTAGCCTTCTTGCGTAGCCTACGCAGGCTGCGTAGGCAAAATCAGCATGCCGGAGGAGGGGGAGGCTTTTGTTATGTAGGCTACGCAAGTCTGCATAGCGAAGCTACGTAGGATACACAGTCAAGCTGCGTAGGCTATGCAATTTTCCTACGCAAGTCATTTTTTTATAAATAGTAGGAGGTCGGGAAGAGAGAGAGAAACTAAAGGTGAGTTTTATAATATTCTTATAATGGATTAACACTAGTTAATGGTAGTGTTAACATCTACATAAATTGAAATTCATAGGAATTCCTCTAATCTTCAAGAATCATTCAAAAGGGTTCAAGTTAGGGTTTGAGCAACAAGAGGTAAATTCTCTACCCTGCACTTAAATACAACTATTGATTAATCATTTGGAATGTATTGTGAAGTAGAAAGTACCAATTAGTTTAAGAATTATGTTAGTCCTTGAAATGGGTATTGTGAGTCAGGTTTCTTGAATGGGGAAGAATATGAATAGTGAGTTTTTGAATCTTTTTAGGATGGTTGGTGATTATATTGCTTCAATAGATTAGTAATGATTAAATATTGAATCCTATAATCTAGATTGGGGCTTAAAGGCTAATGATGGAATCTATTAAGGATAAAAAGGATATGTTTGGGTCAATTGTGCTTGTTGAAGACTTACAGTCAACTTGTTAACCTTAAACGGGTATCGACATATATATATTTGAAAAAGTTTTGATGTCTTGGGATGTCTAATGCAAATATTGGCTTGTTGTTGACATTTGAGATTTCTAAATGAATTTGAGCGTCGTACTATTATTTGAAGCTTGGACTTGAGGTAAGTTGACTAAAACTTACTCTTCTTGAGGGATTTTCTTTAAAATCATATTTGAGTTATTACATGAGTTTGTTTGTAAATGTGCATCCGTACTTGTGGGGACAAGGGGGAAATGATGTCACCATGTAATTTGAGTTCTGTTGCATAAATAATATATTGTTATTTTACAATTGAGAAATTATATTTTTAAAGATTTGAAAGTAAATGACGGTTGAGGAAAATGTTATAATTTATATTTAAACTTATGTATTGGAAAGAATATGAAGCATTTGAGAAATAAAGAGGTATTTTAAGAAAAGTATTTCTTTTGAAACTTGATTAATGGATAACACTCGTCATATATTTGAATGATGGATGTTAAATTGCTAAAGGCTTTAACATAAAAAAGATCATATAGTTGATTGTTTTATTCGAATGGTTTAGTTTGGCCTTGAGCTATGATTTGATAAAAATAGATCATTTGATGCTACTATGCTATGAATCTATTTTAAAGATATCAAATGTTTTGGGAGTCACTAGTGGAGACCACCGAGATTAGTTCGAATGTTGAGTTGGTTTCCATGGAACTACATGTGCCGGTGCAGGGACACATTTCAAGTCTAAGCGGAGGTTTGTGGGATAAAGTCCCCCATTGAGAGGGAAAATGATCATTAATTAAAGTAATAAGGTTATGTCGCCTCGTATGGCACTACGGGAAGCCTCCCAGACATGTTGGGTCAAATACTTGCCGCTAGGTCGATCACCTAATAGTTATTTATTATGTCGGTGTCAGTATAGTACTCCTGGTAAAAAGTTAAGAGATAATTTTGTTATGTTTAGGCCTAAGGAGCCGAAAGTGATTTCAGTGACTTAATGATGTTGAAATGGTTTCGTATGATTTTATTAGAATCATGGATTTATACAAATGCTTTAAAAGTTTGTATCATGATTTATATTTTTTTAGTCTTTTCATTTAAAATGATAAAGATCATGAATTGATATAATTGTCATCATTTTATATTGAATGTTAGTTGCATTATTTTTGTTAAGACTTGTCCCAGTAACATAAGTTAGAGAGAGTCTATGACACTTATTAAGTATCGCCGTGGTGTACTCAGCCCTCAGGGGCCCCTCTCCTGGGTCTCGCTTACATTTTATGTTTCAGGAGGAGGTATGGTACGTGATGAGCGGATGAGCCTAGGATGACTCTCTTTTCGAGGTGCATGGTGAGGCACCACTTCTATTTCGTGGTAGCTGTCATGTTTTATTCTCATGTCATAGATATTCCATTGACTATTTGTATTCTTTTAGGTTGTAATTGATGGTCATTCATATATCATGAAATGAAAGAGATATTGATATCCTTATGTATTTTCAATTATTGAAAATGATGTATTTAAAGATTATACTTCATGTATGATTTTAATAATTTAAAATGATTATGTTTTCAAAAAGGCTTTCGCATGCATCTGTTAGTCATATAGATGGATATTCTAGTATGGGTTGGTTCGTCCGGGTTGGGTACTATGCTGGGTGCCGGTCACGTGGTCTTGGGTCGTGACAAATAGAGATGTAGCAGAATCATTAAAGGTAAACATGAAGCTTAGGCAAACATGAGAAGTCATTAAGGCATATTAAGTAATTTGATCACATAGGCTGCTTGATACAGAATATAAGTCACTAAGGTCACATAGCCACTCAATCAATACTGAATAAAATATAATAGCTAATCACAGATCATCAACAAGCCATGGTGAACAAAAATAAACAATTGTAGACTCATAACAAACATTATAAACAAAACAATTAACGGAAGGACAATATCATGCTCATGATTTTCGAATAAAGGCAGTCAAAAGAGAAAGAGTGGAAGTGTACTGACCTTTTCTAGGGTAGCAGACCAAGCAAGGTTTCTAACTTAGCCGTATGAAAACCAAGATCTCAAGCTCTTGAGCAGTGAAGAAACTCGGAAACAAAAAGGAATAGGGATCAAATCAGAAAAGAAACCTAGTTTCTTAACTCGTATGAATTTTAGATTATTGTTTGGTGTGATTGTAAGTTGTTTGATGTTGTTAGGTGATTGCTAGGCCGTGTTAGGTGAGAGCAATCAAGTCTCTATTTATAGTGACATTAATGGCTTAGGGTTTTAGCAAAATTCAAACTCGATAGCGGAAGATGACGTTGAGGCAGTGATGTGACCATAAGCGGGTGAAATCAGAAAGAACATAAGGAAAACAGTGAGGATTTTTTCCTGAGGAGGGAGAAGGTTGACCATTGATGGCAAAATCCAGTGGTCAGGCCCTAATGTCTAGAGGTCATTGCATTTGACCTCCGCACCTCGAATAATCATAATGAGGTTTTGAGGAGGCTCATGCATGCTCTGATTTAACAAAACACAAAGGAAAATCCAGAGATTTGAAGTTGCATCTTTGAGTCTTAGGGTTTCAGGTTAGGGATTTTTGAATCGAATCAGTAAAATGGAAAGCAAATCACAGGCCTTAAGCCTAGGGACAAAGCAAATGATTCTCTGAGTTTAGACTTGAGAGAAAAAAAAAGTAATGTCTCAATGCTAAGGTCAGAATCTGTCAATTCAGATTTGAAGCACAAAAATGGAAAGGTCAGCGGGATTCTCGGATAGTAAAGAGGAGAGGACGATTTGATGAGAGATTTCATGACCTTGCACGAGTTTGTGCAAGATCTGTTGATTGACATTCATGAGAGATTGAGAGAAAGGACAAGGGAAGAGGAAAGGAAGGCGGCTGAAAGAGTTGTAAATGAATTAGGGTTAGGAGATTTGGGGGAGGGCCGTCTCTGAATCAAGAGTGAAAGAGTTGATCTGGGCCGTTGATCTTTTAGATCAACGGTCCATATATTTAAGGATTAAACTGATTTTTGTGGAAACTTCGGCGGCCGTTGGGTATTTGTGATCTAATGGTCAAGACTAAAAACTCGGGCTTTTTAAAAATTAAAGGGGAAATAGAGTTAAAAATCATGGTCCATTGATCTAAATAATGGACGCCCAGTTTTGTTGTGTTAGTTTTGTGAGTGAGCAGGATGGGTGACGTGGCATGATCTCATTGGTTCAATGGGAATGGCATGGATTGCCACTGTGGAGGGGGGAGGGGATTGGACCTGGGTCATTTTCGGACTGGGCTTGTGTATTGGGCTGGTTTAATTTAAGAAATGGCCATTGTGTAATAGTTTTTTTACCTTTTAAAATTGATTTAATTAAACTTAATTATTTCTAATAAAATATAGTAAAATTATAATTATCAAATATACTACTAATTATTGTAAGTTTTTGTAAAAATACCTTTCCTTCTAAATTATGACACTAATTTCAAATTATTACTATAGTAGCCTATTTAACTACAGTTGAGAAATAATTTGTTAGATTGATTATGAAGCTTATGTGGTGTGTATAAAATATTTTTTTAATAATATTAAAATAGTAAGTGCATTCATAAATGCATAATACTAATACAGGGTAATTAATTTCAAAATCAATACTTAATTAATTTGTAAAAATAGTTATTTATCGATAGAAAATACTTTCAAAATATTTATTGTAAAATATTAAGTATGAGTAAATTAATTTTAAAGGGAAGTTCAAAATTGGCCATCAACAATATCCTATTATGTAAGCTTATAAGTTTTCATGTGAAAACCAGGCTGGTGAATTTTTTATCCGTCACATGAAATAGTTTGACCGAAATTATAAAGGATTCAATTAGTTAATTAAATTATATTATCAGTGATTTATTTTAATTAACTGATATTTGTAATCTTAACGTGGGAGTTAAAATAAGTGTTGGTGAAATTCGAAATTCATATTGAGGAGTTCATTTATAGTTTTTTAGTGGAATAAATTGTGATTAATTATAATAGGATTTAATTCATCCAAATTTCGAATAAATAGTGTAATTGGTAGCCTCTTATCATTTCTGTGGTCCCTGGTATACCTAGTACAAACCTTGGCAGACTTGGGTTAAAAGTGACTTGGGAGAAAAGTTCTCTGTTTGGGTTGGACTAGGATTCTACTAGTAGCAACAGAATCCTACACGATTTTGGCCTGGTTTTTGGCTTAATTTTGGCTTATTTGCTCAGTGAAGGACTTGTGCAACAGTTTCGAGAGGTAGTGCTTCTAATCCCTATAATTAAATCATTGTCTAGTTTACATGTTTGTGATACCTGTGTTTATGCTTGCTTTCGCTGCACATATTCTAACAATTGGTATCAGACACCGTCTTACATCTAACTAGATAATATAATACATCATGAATAGGGTAAACTTAAAACGTGGTGTTTTATTCCATGAAAACAATGCTGATTTTTCCATGTTTGTCGTGTTTATTCCATGAAAACAGTGTTGTTTTTCCCAAAATGAGAATGTTATAATAATATTTGAGTGCTGAAATCATGGATTAACTTACATAAGTATGATATGTGATATGAAAGAGTAAAAATATTTAGAACCCTAATAACGCCAAAAATTGATTTTTGCAAATTTGTCATGATTTTGGAATTATGAAATTTTGTCGAACTCCGATTGACCTCAAAATTTGTAGGTTCATTGGAAATGATCCAGTGAGGAATACGGGGCCGTTTAGATGGGTTTTTGACCATTTTTCTATTTTCTGAAAATTTTTTATTAATAATTTTCTTTTACGAAAACAGTGGTGGTAGGGTTCAATTCCTATAGTTTCCATTCATGTTTTACATTAATATAATAAATTTATATATTGACATAGGTCTTCTTCCACATCAGATAGATTCATAATAGATAATTACTGTAGTTTTACCTCTAGTTATTTGATAACTTGTATTAACTCTCCATATGAGTTATATGTTGATTAAATGAAACTAGGGTTTATAAAAGTGATATTTACCTATCTTATATTGACAGTTTACTCTCCATCTGAGTTGATCCTATTTTAATTCATAGGGTGAATATCTGACATAATACATGTATTTTGCATGAATAGTTAAGTTTTCCTATTCAATCTAACTGTTCAATAAGCATGGTTATATGTGTAATGTTTTATTTTGAATTTTGTTATTCTTATTGCATAACTAATGATCTATTTAATGTGAATATCTCTCAGATTGACCATGCCTTCATTCCACCCACTTACCTCAATTTTAAACCAAACAAGTTAAAATGACCGAATTATGTTGACTGGAAAAGGAACCTTGATATTGTCCTAATTGTTGAAGGTTACAAATTCGTAATCACTGAGGAATGCCCAGAAAAATATGATGAAGATGCTACTAATGATCATGTTAAGGCTTATGATAAATGAGTTAAGGCTGATGAGATGGTGCGATGTTACTTTCTTGCATCTATGGAAAATGTTTTGCAACATTAGCATCGGTCTATAGGGTCTGCTTATGACATGCCCGAAATTCTCAAAGAGATGTTCGGTGAGCAAAATCGTGCGGCTAAGAAGACAACCATGAAAGCCCTTTTGAATATCAAGATGGCTGAAGGATCATCGATTAGGGTATGAAGATGATGGGTCTTCCGAATGAACTGGAGGTCCTTGGAGTTGTGATTGATAAGGAATCTCAAGTTGAGATGGTCCTGCAGACTTTGGCTGACAGTTTTCAATAATTTCGCTTGAACTATAATATGAACAAAATGGATTTGTCATTAGCGAAATTGTTGAATGAGCTGCAAGTGGCAGAATCTATATCAAACAACAAGCTCCAGTTGTAGCACTGAATGTTGAGAAAACTTCAATTTCTAAGCCGAGGGGCGATAAGAAAAAGAAGAAATCTCATATGGTTTTGGCACCTAGAGGTGTGCTTGCTGGTGTGAAAAAGCCCAAAGGAAAGTGCTATCATTGCAAGCAACCTGGCATCACAAAAAGCAATGCCCTGCCTATCTAGCAAAGTTGAATAAGCAAGGTAATTCAAATTTAAATATAGTTGAAACTGGTTTAGCGGCTGTCTCTACCATCTTTTGGTGTGTAGATTCAGGAGTCTGCACTACTTTGTAGGGGTTTCAGGAAACGCGACGACTAAGTGAGAATGAAGTTTGCATTTTTCAAGCCAATGACGAGCCAGCACTAGCTTTAGCATTAGGAGATATTAGAGTTCTGTTTGGTAATGATAGAGTTCTAGTTTTAAATGATGTTCTCTTTGCACCTTCTATTAGAAGGAATTTGATTTTGGTTTTGAAAATAATGAATGCTGGTTATAATATTTGTTTTGCTAATAATTCTACTGTTATTAAGTCTAATAAACGTTTTATCTATATTGTTGCTTGAGTACATAACCTTTTTATTCTTGATATATCTCCTCGTGTGCTAGAACCAAAATAATTAACATTATTATGCCACATAAAAGAAATGTATTTCTGAATTCAGTCAAACTTATTTGTGGCACTTACATCTAGTTCATATAAATAAAAATAGGATTTCGAGGTAGGTTTCAGATGGACCTTAGAGTTCATTAAAAGTGGAGGCACTACCAACATGCGAATCTTGTTTAGAAGGAAAAATGACCAAGAGACATTTCCCCTCAAAAGGAAATAGAGCCAGTGATAAGTTAGAATTAATTCACTCTGATTTGTGTGGACCTATGAATATACAAGAAAGAGATGGTTTTGAGTATTTTTTGACTTTCATATATGATTACTCAAAATATAGATACATTTATCTGTTGCACCGTAAGTCTAAATACTTTTGAAAAATTCAAAGATTTTAAGACAGAAACAGACAAACGACATGATAAACATATCAAATCATTGAGATCTAATCGTGGTGGTGAATACCTTTCTGCGGAATTCATTAAATACTTATCAGATTGTGGAATTACATCTCAATTATCTGCCCAGGAACACCACAATAAAATTGTGTAGGAAAACGAAGAAATATGACCCTTATGGAAATAGTTAGATCAATGTTAAGTTATTCCCATTTTCCTTATTATTTTCGGGGATATGATCTAGAAACAACAAATTATATTTTAAATTTGGTTCCTTCAAAGTCAGTATTTTCAACCCCAGCAAAACTGTAGACCGGGCGCAAGCCCAATTTTCGGCATATTCGGGTTTAGGGTTGTCTAGAACATGTGCTGAAAGGGAAAGCAGATAAATTGGAATCAAGGATAGAAGTGTGCATTTTTATTGGATATCCAAAGGGAACCTATAACGACCCGATCGATCGTTTTGTGTAATTGCGTCCCGTTACTCATTTTTATGCTGCACACATGTGTGTTTATGGTTTTATGACTTGCGAGGTTGGTTAGTTTCATTTCGAGAAGCTTTCGGGTTGTTTTGGACCCTTTGATTCTTGGCTTAGAAGCCTAAGTTAGAAATACTGATGAAACTTTGACTTTTGTGAAAATGACCCCGGAACTTTGTATTGATGGCTCTGATAGCTTCGTATCGTGATTTCAGACTTGGATGTATGTATGGAATTGATTTCGGAAGTCCGTAGGTTGATTTGTGTTGATTTACCGAAATTTGACAATTTAAAGCTAAAAAGTTTGACAGTAGGTTGACTTTTAGCTATCGATTTCGGAATTTGATTTTGGGACTTCGAATAGGTTCATTATGCTATTTAGAACTTGTCTGCAAAATTTGGTATTCTTTGGAGTTGATTTGATATGATTCAGACATTTAGTCGTAATTTTAGAAGTTCTTAAAATTTACTTTGAAATTCAGGCACTTTAGTAATTGATTCATAGTTTTCTTTATGTTTTGATCGCGCGAGCGAGTTCGTATGATATTTTTATACTTGTGTGGATGTTTGGCTTGGAGGCCCCAGGGCTCGGATGAGTTTCGGACATGTTTCGAAATGATTTGAGCTGAAATAAGCTGCTAGTGCTGCTGGTGCTTAGGTATCGTAATTGCGAAGGTGACAGTGAGGGCACAGATGTCGCAATTGCTACTTCCCCTTCACATTTGTGAAGTCAGCCTGATTTTGCCTTCGCTGTAATGACCCGACCGGTCATTTTGAGTATTAGCGCTCTGTTAAGTGGCTTAAGGCCTCGAGCAGCTCCGTAGTATGTGTTATGACGTGTGTGCGTATTCGAGTTCGGACTTCAGATGATTCGAGATTGATGTGGAAGAAGGATTCGTGTTTTAGGAGCTTAAGCGGTAAGAGTTGACCGGAATTTGACTTTTGTGTAGACGACTCCGAAATAGTATTTTGATGATACCAATAGCTTTGTATGGTGATTTTGGACTTAGACGTGTGTCTGGATTTGGATTTGGAGGTCCATAGAATAATTCAAAGCATTATGACAAAAATTTAAAAGTTGAAGTTTTTGGAAGGTTGAGAGATTTGACCTAAAGTTGACTTTGGTGATATAGGGGTCGGATTTTGATTCCGGGAATTGGATTAGCTCCGTTATGTAATTTGGCACTTGCATGCAAAATTTGACGTCATTCCGGATTGATTTGGTATGTTTCGGCATGAGTTTTGGGAGTTGGAAGATTTGAAAGTTCATAGTTCGATTCGTGGTGCAATCCGTAGTTCCGACATTGTTTGATGTGATTTAGGACCTCGAGCGGGTCTGTATTAGGTTATGGAACTTATGGGTATGCTTGGATGGGGTCTAGGGGGCCCCGGGTGTGTTTCGGACGAGTTTCGGTTGATTTTATTGCTTGTGACCAGGTCTGCTTCTGGTGTATCTCCATCTGTAGAGGTTTGATCGCAAATGTGGAGCCGCTTCTGCGAGGTTCTGGGTCTCTTCTATAATGTTGGGGCAGGCCCTATTGAATCGCTTCTGCGATTGGAAGATCGCAGGTGCGAGGACCCATCTGCGGAAGGTGGATCACAGATGCGCGTATGAGGCTCCAGGTGATGTCCGCTTCTACAGAGTTTGAGCCGCGTCTGCACAATCGCAAATGTGCAATTATGGTCACAGGTGCGATCCCTGTGTGGGCAAGTGAAGACCGCAGAGGCGGATTATAGTCTCGCACCAGCGAGAGCGCAGGTGCGCGTGTAAGCCCGCAAATGCGGAAGTTCTGGACAGAGTCATATAACTCGAAGGTTTGCCATTTTCTTTATAGTTTGATTTGTAGACCTTGGTTTTGGGAGATTTTCGTGGGTTTTTCAAGCAACTCATTTTCTGAACCCATCGATATTTTCATTATTTAATTTGAGAATTAAGTTGGAAATTTGGGGAAATTTTATAAAATCTTTCAAACTGTAAAATGATGATTTAAAGGACGAATTGAGGTCTGAAATTGGTAATTTTGGTATGGTTGAACTTGATATCCGATGGGTGTTCGGATTTTGTAATTTTGGTCAGGTTCCGAGAGCGGGCCCGGGTTGACTTCTTGAAGTGATTTTTCAATTCTTAGCTAAGATCATTATTTCATTATTTAAATTAGTTTCCTATAGTTATATTTATAGTATGAAATTATTTTGGCTAGATTCGAGGCGTTCAGAGTTGGAAATCGAGGGTTAAGGCCTTCTAATTGATTGATTGAGTGTGGTTTGAGGTAAGTATCTTGCCTAACTATGTGTAGGGGAATTACTCCTTAGGATTTGAGTCTTTGGTGCTAATTATGTCATGTGAAGACCGTGTACGCGAGGTGATGAGTACGTGTTCGTGCTTATTTGTGGAAAGTTGGCCTTTTAGATCTTAGGTTCTTATGCTCATTAGATGTGAAGTTGTTTTGTTATGTTCAGTTCCCCAAATTACTAGTTTCACCTCTATGTGTCTTAATTGAAATTAATTGCTTTCATGTTCCACTCTCATTTCCTATTTGACTCTTGTTTGCCTTAACTGAAGTTGTTGCCTTTTCGATTGCCATGCTATCATTTCCTAATTGCTTATTCTTGATTGAACTTGTGGTATCTCTTTGTAATTTCTCAACCCTATGTGAAGTTTAGTTATCCTTTATCGTAGTTGCCGCATCTTTATATGGAATTATTGAGTCATGTTATCTCCCTTGTTGTCGAATTGTACTTTCGTGGAATCATTTGTTACATATTATTTCTCCCTTGTTGAGCTTTTCTTATTGAGAGTAGTATTCCCTATTGTGTTTATTTTTTGTGAGCTCGTTCTACCGCTTCTTTGTGATCCAAAGCTCTTGAGTTGATTTACTTGTCGTATTCTTGTGCTATTGTTGTTTTTGTTTCTATTGTACTCAGTTTGTTGAGCCGAAGGCTATGCATGGTTATGGTATTGATACTATTTAGATGAAATGTTGTGAATATGGGCACATGTTGTGAAAGTCATTCTATTGTGATGTTGTATTTTTGACACGTGGTGTTGTTGGGAGGTTTTGTTCGGGTATTTGCATGAGGTTTCTGCTTTGCTATTGTTACTGTTGATATTTGCACATGCGATGTGACAAGGTGGGCTATATATGTGGGTTCGCGCATGTGGCGAGACAAGGTGGGAATATTATTATGCTCGTGCGGCGAGACAAGGCATGCATTTACTTTATTGTTGCGCATATGGCGAGACAAGGTGGGCTATGTCAGGGATTGATTGCGATGACTTGTGATGGCCTGGGGGCAGTGTTATTGTTGCTATTTGCGTAGTGGTGTGTCTACCCAGTGTGAGTTATATCGTGTACATTTCGTGGCGATCATTTCATATGTGCCATTCATTGTCTCTACTCTTACTTGTGACTTGAGTTGTGGTAGAATACTTGCACAAACATACACGTACTTTATCACCCTATTGGTTTAAGAAGATGAACACTGATGCTACCTATCATTTGTACGTACTCCGTATACTTATCTTATATGTAAGAATTGTTCTATTGGCACGTGAATAGTCCGTGCAGTTATCAGTTGTAATGAAGGCACAAGATGCCAAGTGATTAGAGTTCATGAATTGAGACCCGTGAATTTTATGAGTTTTGAGGTTTGGTACCTCGTGGGGATTATTGAATAAACCTTGTGCGAAAGCGGTCACTCTTACCAAGTTGTTGATATTTGATGTGCGGGAGAATTTCGGCACATTTTGATACTAATTGCTTAGATTTTAGTTTGTTTTAAATGCAATTTCCCTCTGTACTTATGTAATTTTAGTATTTTTACAGTGTATGAGGTGTAAGGACCTAAGAGCATGGAAAAGAGTTCAAAAAGCCACAAAAAGACAAGAAAAGAGCAAAAATGCATCGCAAATGTGGATATGCTATTGCAAAACCCACATGCGAGCCGCATATTTCACATCGAGATCGCAGATCAAAATAGATTTCTGGGCAAAGTTCAACGTAAAAAATGCGGTCTTATCTGCGATCGCATAACTTGTTTGCGAGCCGCATATTGCACACCGAGATCGCAGACCAAAATAGAATTCTGGGCAAATTTCAACGTTAAAAATACGGTCTCATCTGCGATCGCATAACTTGTTTGCGAGCCGCAGAAGTAACCGCAAACCAAGCATGAAGTTTACTGAAGGAAGAAAATGCGATGCAAGATGCGGTCGCATTTCTACAATGCGGACCGCAAACCATGAATGCGGTTAAGGCGAAACTAGTGTTACAATCTACGATGGCTATGTCAAAAATGCGGACCGCATGTTTGTTTTGTGACAGAAATGCGGTCACATATTCAACCTGAAAGGGCAGATTTGTCCGACTTTTGTCCCGATTTTTGGCCCTCTATAAATAGATTTATTGGGGGTTTTGTGGGCTCTATCTTGTCTGACTTTGAAGCTACAATACAAGGCATTAATATTCCTTTCTTTAGGAAGCTTTTGGGTCAAGAATCTTTTACTTTTTAAGCTTTATGGCATTTAATATTCTCTTGTTTTTGTATTTTAGCATGAGTAACTAACTTTAAATACTAAGGTTGTGGACCCTAAATGGGTGTTATGTTAATGGGTGTTTAACGTTGAATATATATATAATGGTTGGTTGATATTTATTTACTTCTCATTCTTCATTTATTGTTGGTGGTTGCAAACATTAACAAGTGCCATTAAATTCTTGCTTTGCTTGGGAAAGTGGGGTAGAATTTGGTAGAAGTAAATATCAAAGACTCATGGCTTTAAACCTTGTTTAATAAAATCGCTTAGGAATAAGTGGATTTTATCTTGCATAAATTGATTGTTCTTAATTGCAACTCTTTTATATTTGAAAAAATCATAAAGAGGAAATACAACCTAACTATTGAAAAATATTGGGTAGTCATTTAGACATCATTTGCATATCAAAAGGACCTTCCATTAGAAATATATCATATTAACACCGATAGCATTACACATCATTAATGGGGACACAACCTTGGTTTCTTTAATCAAATTATTTACACTCTCAATATTTCAATTAGCCTTTACCTAAAACCAAACTCAATTCGTACTCTTGTTACGGTTAATTGGATAGAATTACGACTTTAGTCGAGTAACACACTAGTCAAGTAACCTTTTCACACCTATTCCCTGTGGGATTCGATCCCAACCTTGTTGGGTTATTATATTTGACATCGACCGCTTTACACTATTTATTAAAGTGTAATTTGAGCGTACCAAATTTTGGCGCCGTCGCCGGGAAATACGGTTTTGAAATTACTAATTAGTGTGTGCTTTATTGTACGTCTTATTCTACTCTATCAGACTTTGTTTGTTTTGCTTGGTGTTGATAGGAAAATATGTCAGAATATGGTGAAGACGTGGAAGAAGAAATGGAAGAAAATCCTTTTGCGGATATCGAGGAGTACATATAGGATACAAATGCTATTGTACTTCCTGCTATTGGCGCTGCAACTTTCAAGGTGGAACACGGTTTAATCCTTATGCTCAAAGCGGAGGGGTTTTTCAGGAATTCCACTGATGATGATCCAGCACAACATCTTAGAAACTTCTTGGGTGTGTGTGCAATGCATAAGTAGAACAATGTCTCTGATGATGCCCTAAGGTTGAGATGCTTTAAGTACTCTCTAGCTGGGAACGCAAGGAAATGGCTTCAAAATCTTCCTCCAAACTCCATTAATTCCTGGCCCGAACTTGTCCAAACCTTCTTGTCTAAATGGTTCCCGCAAAGTAAGAAGTCTGAGCTCCAGGATAAAATTTTCTTTTTCAAGCAATTACTGGGAGAACATCTACATGAGGCATGGGATCGTTTCAAATTATATTTGGTGAGGTCTCCCAAACATGGTTTCCCGGATTCTATTTTGTTGGAGAAATTCTTCATGGGCTTGGATCCGATGAACCAATCTATAGCCAAGAGTGCAATTGCCGGATCTTTCATGGACAAATCATTCGCAAGGGTGACACAAATACTTGACAAAATGGAAAAGCGTAATCAAGCATGGCATTCCGAGGACACCACAGGTGGAATTACATATGGCTCTCCGTGGTCAAGGACCACAAAATCAATGGAGGCCAAACCCGCAAGGGCAAAGCCACCAACAATGGCGAAATGACCAAGGTGTCTCAAACCAAGGAAATTGGAACAACAACAACAACTTCTCAAATCGGAGTTCAAATCCCTATGTTCTCCCAAAGGGTCAATATTCAAATCAAGGTTCCTCAAGCGAGTCTAGGTTGGAAAGTATGCTTGAACGGATATTGCAAAATCAAGAAAAATCCGACACTTGTATGAGGAACATGACCGAGCTTGTTGGCTCTCATACCGCATCCATTCAAAAATTGGAGATGCAAATGAGAGATCTCTCTAGGGAGCAAAATCCAAAGCAGAAGGGAACACTCCCTAGTGACACAATTGCAAACCCTAAAGGTAGTGGGAGTGGCCCAACTTCTCATGTCATGGCAATTACTACTAGGAGTGGGAGGTACTACAAGGAGAGGGTGAACAAGTGGTTGAGGTAGAAGAGTTCGAGAAAGGGGTTGAGGTTGAAGAGCCAAATGTTGTCGAAATTGAGAAAATTCCAGAAGATGTGCAAATGCAAGAGGAGAACTGGGAAGTGGTAAAGGAAAAAGGCAAAAGAGACAGCAAACATTCTTCCGCCTATTCCTAGACCTCCTCGTCCTTTTCCTCAAAGACTTGTAAGAAGGGTTGATGATAGAAAACTTGAGAAGTTCTATGACATCCTAAAGCAATTATCCGTAAACATCCCATTCTTGGAAGCTTTTCAAGAGATGCCAAGTTTTGCCAAATATTTGAAAGATTTGATCACCAAGAAGATGACCACCAAGAATGAGGTGGCGAACATGACTCACCGGGTTAGTTCCATTATTGCCACAACCACCGTTCAAAAGAAAGAAGACCCGGGAGCCTTTACTATTCCATGCACTACCGGGGCGCGTGATTTTGCAAGGGCCCTTTGTGATAATGGGGCTAGCATTAACTTAATGCCATTTTCCATTTACAAACAAGCGGGATTAGGAATGCCAAGGCCAACAAGTATTAGATTGCAAATGGCTGATCGTTCCATCAAGAGACCGGTAGGAATTGTTGATGACGTGATTGTAAAAGTAGGAGAGTTTCATTTACCTGCCGATTTTGTAATCCTTGATTGTGCGATTGACAAAGAGATCCCTATCATCTTGAGAAGACCATTCCTAGCTACGGGAAGAGCACTCATGGATTCGGAACAAAATGAAATCAAATTCCGTGTGAATGATGAAGAGGTCACATTCCAAGCAAGCAAGGGTATGAAGCTACCACATGAGGTATAAATTTCTTGGCTCAAATGATACTTTACCGGTAATCGTTTCTTCTTTGTTGAATGATGTGCAGGTGGAACGATTGTTGAAAGTCTTGAAGGTGCATAGGCAAGCCATTGGATGGACAATTACGGACATTCGTAGGATCCCCGCGGGAATTTGCGAGCATAAAATCCAATTGGAAAGTGGGACCAAACCGAGTGTGGAACATCAACGACGGTTGAACCCGTCAATACAAGAGGTGGTAAAGAAACAAATCATCAAATGGTTAGATGCTGGGGTAGTCTACCCCATTGCCGATAGTTCTTGGGTGAGCCCGGTGCAATGTGTGCCGAAAAAGGGAGGCATGACCGTAATTGAAAATGAAAAAAATGAGCTCATCCCAACAAGAACGGTGACCGGCTGGAGGGTGTGTATGGATTATCGGAAACTCAACAGTGCCACATGCAAGGACCATTTCCCTATGCCTTTTATTGATCAAATGCTTGATCGGCTAGCGGGAAGGTCATTCTATTGTTTCCTTGATGGATATTCCGGCTACAATCAAATCAACATAGCATTGGAGGATCAAGAGAAGACGACATTCACTTACCCCTATGGAGCGTTTGCTTTTAGTTGGATGCCATTTGGTTTATGTAACGCTCCCGCTACTTTTCAAAGATGCATGATGTCCATTTTCTCCGACATGGTAGAGGATTTTCTAGAAGTCTTCATGGATGACTTCTCGGCGGTAGGTGAGTGTTTTGAGCATTGTCTTAACAATCTTAGACAAGTGCTTAAGAGATGTGAAGAGACCAACCTTGTGCTCAATTGGGAGAAATGTCACTTCATGGTGGATGAAGGCATCCTGTTGGGGCATAAAATTTCAAAGCATGGCATAGAGGTGGACCGGGAAAAGATAGAGATTATTTCTAAGCTTCCTCCACCCACTTCCGTTAAGGGTGTTCGAAGTTTCTTAGGGCATGCCGGGTTCTATAGGCGCTTCATCAAGGACTTCTCCAAGATTGAAAATCCTATGTGCAAACTCCTAGAAAAGGATACCAAATTTGTGTTTGATGAGAAATGCCTCAAAGCCTTTGAGGAGTTAAAGCAAAGGCTCACCACGGCACCTATTATTGTCACACCCGATTGGTATCTTCCTTTCGAGCTCATGTGTGACACCAGTGGTGTAGCCATTGGGGCAATGCTTGGCCAACGTCATAACAAGATTCTTCACCCGATCTATTATGCAAGCAAAACACTCAATAGGGCACAAGTGAATTACATAGTGACTGAGCAAGAACTTCTTGCTATTGTCTATGCCTTTGAGAAGTTCCGGGCTTATTTGTTGGGATCCAAGGTGATAGTGTACACAGATCATGCGGCTCTTCGCTATCTCATGGAAAAGAAGGATGCAAAGCCTCGGTTGATTCGATGGATTTTGTTGTTGCAAGAGTTTGACTTTGAAGTCAAGGATCGCAAGGGAAGTCAAAATCAAGTGGCGGATCATTTGTCAAGGGTTGAAGAAGCAGGGAGACCAAAAGGAGATTTTGAAATCAACGATGCATTCCCGTACACATATTGGCACTATCTAGCACTTTTGCTCCTTGATATGCCAATATTGCTAACTATTTAGTTAGTGACCTTATCCCGGACGGATTGGAATCCTATCAAAAGAAGAAGTTTTTGAGAGACTGCCGGCAATACTATTGGGAGGAGCCATTCTTGTTCCGTGTTTGTGCGGACAATATTATCAGAAGGTGTGTTCCGGAAGAAGAGCTTATGCCAATTCTAAAGGCATTCCACGACTCACCGGTTGGGGGTCATCATGGAGGAAATCGAACAACGGCTAAGGTTCTTGAATGTGGTTACTATTGGCCTTCAATCTATCATGATGCTAATCAAATGGTCAAGGCTTGTGACCAATTTCAAAGACAAGGTTCAATCTCCAAGAGGCATGAAATGCCAATGCACTTTGTGATGGAGATAGAGATCTTCGACGTCTGGGGAATTGATTTCATGGGTCCCTTTGTAAGCTCTTGCGGGATAAAATATATTTTGGTGGCTGTGGACTACATTTCCAAATGGGTTGAAGTGATCTCCTTACCAAACAATGAGGCACGGAGTGTGACCACATTCTTGAAGAAGAACATCTCACTCAGTTTGGCACTCCTAGAGCCATTCTTAGTGATGGTGGGTCTCATTTCTGTAACAAGGCTTTCAAGGGTCTACTTGAGAAATATGGCGTCAAACACAAGGTAGCCACACCTTATCATCCGCAATCAAGTGGTCAAGTGGAGGTTTCCAACCGGGAGATCAAGAGCATTCTAGCAAAGACTGTAATGCAAACAGGACCGACTGGTCAAGGAAGCTAGATGACGCATTGCGGGCGTACCGCACGGCGTACAAGACTCCTATTGGTACTTCTCCTTATCGGTTAGTCTTTGGAAAAGCTTGTCATCTGCCCGTGGAATTGGAGCACAAGGCTATGTGGGCATCAAAAAGGTTGAACTTGGATTGGGTTGAAGCTACAACTTTGAGGTTAACACAACTCAATGAAATGGAGGAATTTCGTTTCCATGCTTATGAAAGTGCAGCTGTATACAAAGAAAGGATGAATTTGTCTATGACAAGAAGATCTTGAAAAGAGAGTTCAAGTTGGCTGACTTGGTATTTCTCTTTAACTCAAGGCTTAAATTATTTCTGGGCAAGCTAAAATCAAAATGGTCCGGTCCAGTCAAAGTAATCGATGTCTCTCCTTTTGGAGCTGTGGAACTAGCATTGGAAGATGGGCTCCGGACTTTCAAAGTAAATGGCTAACGAGTCAAACACTACTTGGGCACAGATGGCGAAAAACATTTGGTGGAGCAGCTGGCTCTCAAAGATGGTCCATGCCCGACCATTGAGTGACTTCAAAGGAACCCCAACTTCGTCGTGCCGCGACGTTAAATCAAGCGCTTCATGGGAGGCAACCCATGTGTGGTAACATTTTTTTTGTTTGTTTTGTTCTTTAAATTTTTAATTTTTGATAGATAGATTTACTTGAGCAATTTGAAGAGTGTGTTAGAGTGCAGGGGATTCAGAAGACCACTACACTGGGAAGGAATGCATAAAAAAGGGAAGAAAAATCACTGCATGAAGTTTGCTGCACAGATGCGGTCGCATTTTCACTATGCGGATCGCATTTCGATCGCAAACTAAAGAAGTAAGTTTGGCGAAAATCGTTGATCAAAATGCAACAAGGTAATGCACTTTGCGAACCGCATTTCTATTATGCGATCGCATTGTGCTTCGCATTGTTACCCCTTCAGTAGAACCCACCGCATAACACGTATGCGGTCGCATAGTGTGTTATGCGGTGACTTTCCCATCACAAAAGTGCCAGGTACGTCATCGCATTCTCTCATATTTCACTCCTTCAAAACAACGTAAAACAAAAAAAAAATGAAAAACGAACAAAAAAAAAAAAGAGAAAAAGGAACGAACAAAAAAGTGAGGCAAACAGAGATCGAATCGTACCAAGGATGAATACCCATTCAAAATCTCCATACTTCTCGTACTCTTCTTCATTGGTATGTGTCCCGATCTCCTCAAGTTCCCTTCTATCTTTTCTGTGGTCTTGTTTATTTTTGTTTTGCATTATTGATTTTGTTGCTTGCCGTAGTTGCTTGTATATATCGTGGTTGTTTCTGGGGTGCTTGGTAGAGAGACATAGGACATCCATTGTTGGGGGATGAACTGAATCGTGAGAACGAAGGCATTTGCGGCCCGCAAAATCAGAATGCGGTCCGCATTTTGGCCGCATCCTTAAACCCTAGTCTCCTGAAGACGATGAAGGAATACGGTGACATTTGCGATTGCATAATTAATATGCGGACCGCAAAGTCACCGCAAAACTGAAACAAACCGCCCAGTTAAAACCTTGCTATCTGCGGTTGTTTTGTGATCGCATTTCCCACTTTGCGGTGGTGTTTGCGATCGCATTTTGTTATTTTATTTTATGTGTGTGCAAGTCAATTCTGCGATGGTTATGCGGTTTGCATAGTGGTTATGCAATTGCATAACCCATCGCAGACTGAGGTCCAGTACGGCACAGTCAAGATTGCGACACGTTTGCGGTCTGCATAGTGGTTATGCGACCGCAAACCATGTCGCATTTTGTTTACCTTTTCTTTGAATTCTTCTGTTTTCTTCTCACTGTTGCTTACAATGTTGATCACATTTTACCTTTGTACAGATATGGCTCCCCAAAAGCATGCAGACAAGAAAAGGGCACCTTCCGGTCGTCACATATCGCAGGCAAAATGATTACTGACGGAATCCAATGGGCCAAGCACCTCCCAGTCTGATGAGGAGGAACTCTTTCCCTCAGTCAATATACAGGACGAGGCAAGAAGGAAACACGGAGATGACTTTCACCTCCAATTTGGGGTTGAAGGATCCTACAGAGAAGGACTCACCAAACGAAAAATCTTAGGTGAGAAGCAACTAAGCTTGAATGGGCTACAAGAACAGTACCCCCACATCATAGAGAATATAAAAGCAAGAAAATGGGAGTGCTTTACTGAGGCCCCTACTGAGTATAATGAGTCCCTGGTCCATGAATTCTATGCATCTTATGGAGCCTCCAGGACGGCGCACCACAAACGCAACAGAATTTTTACTGGCACCGTACTTGTTCGGGGGAAGAGTATGCTTTGCAACAGTGATGTGATTAATGAGTTATATTTCCCTGACTGGCGAACAGGCACAGCTGAGTACGATGCCATGTATGCAAATAGGGAGAATGAGCGTGGGTGGATTACGTCGGTAATAGCAAAGGCTACCCCTGCTTGGATCAACCCTGGGCATAAGATATACAAGGAGGATCTCACAAGGGAGGGTCGATTCTGGCTCAGCTTTGTTACCTTCCGCTTGATACCGTCCTGGAACAAGACTGATATAGGCATTGAGAAGGCTCTCCTCATTGCATGTATCATGGCGGGCATCAAGATTGATGTGGGAACTCTGATCTTCCAAGAGATCGGGATCCGGGCAAAGCAGCGTGCTACCTCGCTTCTATTTCCGTGCTTGATCACAGCCCTCTGTAAAGCTGTGAAGGTTCCTCTCATGCAACACTCTGACAAGACCGGGAAGGAAACGAGGGACATAGACATCACGCATATTAGTGATGCTGCTGCCCCACCAGAGACTCCAATTCAGGATCCTGACTCCCAGACTCCTGTGCCTCCTCAGGTTCCGGTGGCATCCACTTCTGCTTCAGAGTCTGCCTCTCAGTCCACCACTGGTCAGCCTTCTTCTGCACTGCTAGCCCTCTCGAGGCTTGGTCTCATTGCCCAGCATGCCAATGCCAAGGTAGACCAGCTCTTGAAGACCTTGCCCAACCTCATCAAACAAGCCCTGACTCCTATACAAACTTCAGTGACAGCTCCCCAACAACGACAAATGCTGTATGGGGATCGCTTGCACCAACTTGAGTTAAGGGTTGAAAAGATAGAGCAAGGTGAGGTTAGGGGTTTGTCTCAGCTACGTGAGGATGTTTCTTCTATGAAGACCGAGCTCCACAAGATGCAAAATTTGGAGTTCGATCTACCATCCCTCCTGCCCAAGGATGGTGAGCAGGGAGCAGACACAGCTGCACCAGACTTGGGCCTTGATTTCACGCCTCTAATGGCAGACATTGCACCTCAGACTACCGGGATTTCCCAACCTCCAGCTCCTCCTGTACGTGTTGATATTCATGAAGAGGAGACTTCCGGACATTCTTCAGAGTCCGAGGGCGAGGAGGCAGATGAGGGGGATTCATGGTCCTCGGAGGATGATGGCCCTCAGGAGAAGGGCAAGCAGATTGCTGCTCCTATAGTGGAGGATGAGGAGCAAGCAGACATTCAGAGGGCGATAGAACACTCGCTAGTAGATTTGGCCGCCCCTGCCGACCCATCGGCCACTCAGCCATCAGCGGGTAAGGCTAGCAGCTCACATGCCCCAGCTCCAGTTCCCGACCAGTCAGAGATCCCTCCTTCAGCATCAGAGGGTCAACCAGCTACCGACTCCCATAGCGCTTAGTGCGCCCCAGGGAGCCCCTTCAACTCTACTCTATGTTCATATGCATTGGGGACAATGCATGCTTTTGGTTGGGGGTGGTAGCCTTGTCTGTACTTTTGCGACATTAGCAACTTTTGTACATATTCATACATTTATTTTATAAACAAACTTATGTACTCATGTGTATTTTATTCATGATTTTGTATATATTAGTGCTTTGTGATTTTCGTACATAAGTTGTCTTTAAAAACTAGTAGATAGTTGTCCATCTTTAGTAATTATCAATGAATTCCCCTTGTTTTTTCTTTGACGGGTTCTTTTTTAAGGGTGTAATAGTAGAACCAGGACAGTAGAATGAAACATGTTGACCAGGTTGGTGTAATTGTCTAGTCTCAAGCATGTGTGTCTGTACATAGCCTATACCCTTTCAACTGTGTGAACTTGAGGTTCGCTCTGTGACTCTACATCTACCTAGAGTTATGCATGTATATATGATGAAAGCTTTGAGTTGCCAAATGTTGACTCGAGGGCTTTAAACTATGTGAACCAAACAGTTCGTGTGCCATGTGTGTGAGTTCTTTGTGTAGATAATTTTTGTGTTTGCTTCTGCCATCTAGAACTTGCCCGGTTGGTTTTTCGATGCTTATAATAATTACACTTGGTTGGAGGGATGATCTTAGGCATTCTTTGTTTTATTTGCGAAACCTCTTTAGCCTTTCAAGCCTACCATTGCATAAATAATATCACGAGTGCCCTATTTCGAGCCTTTAACCTTTTCTTTGGCCACCTCACTACAAACCTTTCCCTTTTGTAGAATAATTACCTCTTTTGAACCCGTTCATCCTTGAACATTGAGAATTAGGCTAAAACCCTAAGTTGGGGGTATGGTGTCAAAGTGGAAATGGGTAAGGTTGTACATTGAGTGTAGGAGCATATACCTCAAAGTGCTCATATGAAATTATGCAAGCCCCCCCAAAAAAGTGTGTATATATATATATAATTATGGAGCCTTGAAGAAAATTAGAGAGGTATTTAAGCTGGTTCCATATTGGGAACTAGATGCCAATGTGGCTATGGGGTTTGAAAAGAAACAAAGTGCAAAAAGAAAAGAAAATGTGATTAGTGTTCAAGAAGGGTGTAGTCACTTATATCTAAATGCTTATCCGGCCCTTCCCTAAACCTACATTACAAGCCTAAAAAGTCCTTATGGTATGTTGTAACACTTGAAACTCTTTTCTGAGAGTGAGTGTATTTGTGAATTCGTCCCCTTTTGTTGTCATTGTAAATATTGTGATTTAGGGACTTTCTTTCTAGTGAGGGAACATGAACTGTGAGGTTGAACAAAAGTTGAATTTTTGAGTCAAACGCAAGTGCACTCAGCTGATGGTAGCATTTTGTCACGTTTTCTGAGGCTCAAAGTTCACAAGTTGATTAGTTTTCCTTGTATATATCGATGGTTCAGGAAGGGTAAAACACTCGAAGATGCATGCTTGAAATACTAACAACAAACACCATCCATGGTCACTATTGTTTCATGTCTTGTAGATGGAGTCTAGAATAGGATAGTATCATCTTAGTTGCTTGAGGACAAGCAAGAGTTTAAGTAGGGGGTGTTGATATGCCGGAGAATTTTGGCACATTTTGATACTAATTGCTTAGATTTTAGCTTGTTTTAAATGCAATTTCCCTCTATACTTATGTAATTTTAGTATTTTTGCAGTGTATAAGGTGTAAGGACCTAAGAGCATGGAAAAGAGTTCAAAAAGTCAAAAAAAGACAAGAAAAGAGCAAAAAGGCATCGCAAATGTGGATATGCTATCGCAAAACCCACATGCGAGCCGCATATTTCACATCGAGATCGCAGATCAAAACAGATTTTTGGAAAAAGTTCAACCTAAAAAATGCGGTCTTATCTGCGATCGTATAACTTGTTTGCGAGCCGCATATTGCACACCGAGATCGCAGACCAAAACAGAATTCTGGGCAAAGTTCAACGTCAAAAATGCGGTCTCATTTGCGATCGCATAACTTGTTTGCGAGCTGCAGAAGTAACCGCAAACCAAGTATGAAGTCTACTGAAGGAAGAAAATGCGATGCAAGATGCGATCGCATTTCTACAATGCGGACCGCAAACTATGAATACGGTGAAGGCGAAACTAGTGTTACAATCTGCGATGGCCATGTCAAAAATGCGGACCGCATGTTTGTTTTGTGACAGAAATGCGGTCACATATTCAACCTAAAAGGGCAGATTTGTCCCGATTTTTGGCCCTCTATAAATAGATTTATTGGGGGTTTTCTGGGCTCTATCTTGTCTGACTTTGAAGCTACAATACAAGGCATTAATATTCCTTTCTTTTGAAAGCTTTTGGGTCAAGAATCTTTCACTTTTTAAGCTTTATGGCATTTAATATTCTCTTGTTTTTGTATTTTAGCATGAGTAACTAACTTTAAATACTAAGGTTGTGGACCCTAAATGGGTATTATGTTAATGGGTGTTTAACATTGAATACATATATAATGGTTGGTTGATATTTATTTATTTCTCATTCTTCATTTATTGTTGGTGGTTGCAAATATTAACAAAGTGCCATTAAATTCTTGCTTTGCTTGGGAAAGTGGGGTAGAATTTGGTAGAAGTAAATATCAAAGACTCAAGGCTTTAAACCTTGTTTAATAAAATCGCTTAGGAATAAGTGGATTTTATTTTGCATAAATTGATTGTTCTTAATTGCAACTCTTTTATATTTGGAAAAATCATAAAGAGGAAATACAACCTAACTATTGAAAAATATTGGGTAGTCATTTAGACATCATTTGCATATCAAAAGGACCTTCCATTAGAAATATATCATATTAACACCGATAGCATTACACATCATTAATGGGGACACAACCTTGGTTTCTTTAATCAAATTATTTACACTCTCAATATTTCAATTAGCCTTTACCTAAAACCAAACTCAATTCGTACTCTTGTTACGGTTAATTGGATAGAATTACGACTTTAGTCGAGTAACACACTACTCAAGTAACCTTTTCACACCTATTCCCTGTGGGATTCGACCCCAACCTTGTTGGGTTATTATATTTGACTTCGACCGCTTTACACTATTTATTAAAGTGTAATTTGAGCGTATCAATATTCTTGTACACGTTGTGGTTGAGCCATGTGCTATTTTTGTGGAAACATCGATATTGTTGATTGTTGGCAAGTTGTGATATATGAGCACTTGTGGTGTAATTGTTATTGTGTTGTGATATTGACGCGCATGCAGTGGTATATGGTTGTGCATGCGGCGGTATAAGGTGAGACTTATGTGTGTGTTTCTTGTAGGGGAACTACATGAAGCCACGCGGCGTCATAAGGTGGGCTAAAGTGCGTGTAGCTATTTCGGGAAAACTGTTTTCAAAACCCTTTTTAAAATGTAAGACTCATGCGGCGGTATAAGAGAAAATTGTGGTTGAATTTGAGAAATGTGAATACGAAGTGGTATCTTGGATATGATTCTTAATTTATGCGAGGCGGTACCTCGGTTGTAATTCTTATTGTATACGAGGCGGTACCTCATTGTGATTCTTGTTGTTTATCTGATGTTGCAAAGAGTTTTTGTGGGAACATTTCTTGTTGTTTTGTTATTCCTTATTCTATTAGTTGTTCTCCCTATATGATCATTGCGATTCTCTTTTATTGCTTCCCTTATGTTATTTCCATTCTCAATTTCTTATTAGTTGATGCTATTATCTTGTTACTTATCATATTTCTCCGCCTTTCATTATTATTCGTTCTTATGTTTTCATTCTATCTTTTTATGTCCTAGTAGGTGTCTTGACCTGGCCTCGTCACTACTCTACCAATGTTAAGCTTGATACTTATTGGGTACCGTTGTGGTGTACTCTACGCTTCTGCACATCTTTTTGTCCAGATCTAGGTACGTCTGCCCGTGCCGGACGCTAGAGTTGATTTGAGTAGCTGCTTTGGAGACTTTGAGATATACATACCCTACGTCCGCAGGCCTCAGAGTCACCTTTCTTTTTCTTTAATTCCTGTTGTATTTTCATTCAGGCGGTGATGTAGTAGACATATTAGCTTATTATGTAGAGCTTATGACTCAATTCCACTGGTCTTGGGGAATGTATTATTGAGATTCTATTTCTGAAGATTTTATTAGTTTATCTGACTCGTTTTAGTTCTTTGTTAATTATTTTCTGTCATGTTGATATTAAAGTCGTAGAGACTAGATGCCATCACGACATCCTACAAAGTATAATTGGGGTCGTGACAGAATGAAAGGAGATTTCTTGTATTGTCCCAAAGAAAAGAAGGTAATTGTTGCGACAAATGCCAGATTTTTAGAAGAGACTATTTAATGAACCATATTCCTAGAAGTAAACTAGTTTTACAAGAATTAAGCAATGGAGTAACTAATGATTCATCTTTGGAACGTATCTCAGAAGCAAGTATTGACATACCACGACATTTTCGTAGTGGGAGAAATGTCAATAGGTAGCAGAACGCACAAGAGCAATTGCATAACATCTCACTACCCCAAAGTAGTGGGGGTAATGTTGAGCAACCTCAGATTGTTGAGCAACCTGAAATTGTTGTGCAGCCTGCACTTCAGGAAGAAGTTAATGATATACCAGCGCCGCAAGGCATGGAGGATAACATTGAGGCTTCAGTTTCGGAAAATGATGTTGCGGTTCAACAACAAAATCAAATTGCACCTGTAGTGACTAGTCGTAGTGGGAGAATTATTCAAAAACCTCTCCGCTTTGCGCTCTTGGAAGAATTTTATAATAGAATCCTTGAAGAGCCTAATACAGAACCTCTTAATTACGACAAAGCACTATAGGATACAGACGTTGAAAAATGGGTTGTTGCTATGGCATCTGAAATGGAGTTCATGTACTCCAATCAAGTCTGGGACCTTGTAGAACCTCCTAGTGGAGTCAAACTCATTGGTTGTAGGTAGATTTATAAGAAAAAGAAAGGAGTTGATGGAGAAGTGCAAACTTTTAAAGCTAGACTTGTTGCAAAATGGTTTATTCAACAAGAAGGGATCGATTATGAGGAAACCTTTTCGCCAGTAATCACTCTTATATCCATTAGGATTCTCTTATCCATTGTTGCTCATTACAATTATGAGATTTGGCAAATGGATGTCAAGACGGCTTTCCTTAATGGTGTAACGATCCGATCGGTTGTTTTGCCTTATAGATCCCCGTTCCCTCTAAATAAAACTCCCCATATGTGCTTTTACTGTTTTATGACGTGCGGGGATGGTTAGTTCGGGATTTGGAAGCGTTCAAGTTGAAATCAGAACACTTGGTTCCTTAAGGTTGGCGAAAAGGGCTAAGTTGGACTTTGGTCAATATAATTAGTAAACAGCCTTGGAATCTGGATTCTATGGTTCCAATAGGTTTGTATGGTAATTTCGGGCTTGGGCATATGTTCGGATCGGATTTTAGATGACCCGGGAGCGTTTCGACACTTAATATTGATATGGCATTTTGAAGGTTTTAAAGTTCTTTAAATTTGGTTTGAAGTAAGATTTGGTGTTATCGGGTCCAATTGGGATTCCGAGACTAGGAATAGTTCCATATGGTGATATTAGACTTGCACGCAAAATTTGGTGCCATTCCGAGTAGTCTAGGTATGTTTAGGCGCGCACGGAGTTGAAAGAACTTGAAGTTCATAAGTTGATTCAATTTGGTTTGGGGTGTAATTCTTACTTTTGATGTTGTTTTATGCATTCTGCGGGTGTGAGCCGGTCCGTATTATGATTTCAAACTTGTTGGTATGTTCAGACGGGGCCTCGGGGGCCCCGGATACCATTTGGACGATGCACAGAAGCCTTTTTGGCTTTGGCTAATCAGCTAAAGCACTCAGCTTCTGGTGCAATTGCACCTGCAGAGGGAAAGCCGCAGGTGCGAGCTCGCAAAAGCGAGCAGAAACGGCCCAATGTGGGCTGTCTAGTGACTGTAGAAGAGGGGCAAGTACCACACCTGCGGAGGCGCAGGTGCGAAGAAAGCCATCGCAGAAGCGGAATGGGGACACAGGTGCGACATACTCACCTTAGAAGCGGTCTTGTAGAAGCGAGCCGCTGGTCGCAGATGTAAGGGGGCCAGCTGAGCGGAAGAACGCATCTGCGAGTCCTTTCCGCAGATGCGGCTATGGAATCGCAGAATCGAAATCACTGAAGGCAGTGAGGTCGTTTAAAGATGGACTTAGGCCAAGTTTTTTTCATTTATTTCACTTCTTGATGCGATTTTGGAGCTTCTTGAGAGGGGTATTCACCTAGCAACTTGAAGGTAAGTAATTTATACCTAATGTAAGTTATATACATAGATTGTGGGTAGATATAACATGTAAACTTGTGAAAATTACGGGTTTAGATGAAAAACCTAGGTTTTGAAAAAAATGCGATTTAACTATGAAAATAATTATGGAATTGAGTGAAAATTATATATTTACGTTCGTGAGGTTATGGGTAACATTTATCTTCGACATTTCGAGAATCCAGACACATGGGCCCGGTGGAATCACTCTAGTAGTTAAATTATGAACTTTTGAACATGTATTGAATAATTTATATAACATTTGACTAGTTTCGGGTCGTTTGGCAACGAGTTAAGGATTTAAAGCATATTTCTGGATCGAGAAGGATCTTGAAAACGAGGTAAGTCTCTTGCCTAACCTTGTAAGAGGGAAACTTATCCCCTTATGTGTATTTTTGATGTGATTTATATGTGTGGGGAGCTACGTACGCACTAGGTGACGAGAGTCCGTGCATAGCTATATTCTATGTGATGCCCGGGTAGTCTTAGTCTTACACTATGCTTTACTTGCACTGTTATGTTGGTTATGCATATTAACTACTTTGAAATGAGCTGAGATCAAGGATTTTAATATTTAAAGTCTCTAGTATGGATTTCTTATGTTGGGGAAGAATTTAAGGATTTTATAATAACTCTGATAATTCTATGTTCACTCGCGTCGCATGTATTTCTGCGAGCGAGATAACTTTTTGATCTCGACAGTGCAAAATATATTTCTAGATCGGACCGTACGACCTCATCGTAAATCATGCGTGATAATACTCGGAGCCTAATTTTACTTGATATTATTTTATGGCTTGAGCGGTTATAATTATTAATATGAAAGGAATTGACTCGAAATTTGTTGATAGTGAAAGAACTATTATTCTTTGCTTGTTGCTGAGTTGTATTAATTATTTTACATAATCCATGTTTATTTATAATTTCTTTTATTGTTAGCCCATAGCAAGTGTCGAAGTCGACCCCTCGTCACAACTTCTTCGAGGTTAGACTTGATACTTACTAGGTACATGTTGTTTATGTACTCATGCTACACTTCTGCATTAAGCATGCAGGTTCTGAGGCAGGTGCATCTGGTAGTCACCCCTGCGCTCACCCTTGACACCTTGAGACTGAGCAGAGAACTGCCTTCCGAGTCGTTCTGCAGCACCCGAAGTCTTTCTTTTGTGTTTTTCTTTTCTGTGTACTTCATTTCGGACAGTAGTTTAGTGTTTTGTATATTCTACTAGTAGCTCATACACTTGTGACACCAGGTCTTTTCACAGACACTAGTAGACTGTATGGTTTTGGAATTATCACTATTGATATGGTTGCACTCAGCTGCTTTCGTCTTATTTATTTAAATATTCTGTTTTGTAACCGTCAAGTTAATGGAAATCTAATTAATTGGAAACTTATTAAAAGGGGAAATCAGGTGGATAGTTTACTATTGGCTTGCCTAACGGCAATGCTGGGCGCCATCACGACCTATAGGAGAATTGGATTGTGACAACATGGTATCAAAGCACTAGGTTCACGTAGGTCTCACAAGTTATGAGAAGGCCTAATAGTTTTGCGGATCGGTGCGGAGACGTCCGTACTTATCTTCGAGAGGCTATAGGGTGTTCAGAAACTACTCTTTCTTCATCTCCTATCGTGCAGTTGATGTGATACTAAGTATCTTTCCCTTATTCTCTCACAAATGGTGAGAACGCACGTAGCGGATATTCCAGACCCTGGAGGAGCTGCTCCCCCTGTTGCTAGAGGCTGAGGGAGGGCTCCAGCCCGTGGTAGGGGATGAGGATGTCCCAGAGTTGTCCTAGCTATGCCACCAGTAGATCCAGTAGAGGATCCTATTATTGAGGAGCAAGGCGAGGTTCCTACAGCAGAGCCAGCCCTAGTGGATTTCATGTCCGTACCGGGATTTCAGGAGGTCACGGGCCGTATGCTGCATTTCATGGATTTTATGACTCAGGCTGGTCTATTCCCAACAAATCGAGCCACATCTCAAGTGGGAGAGGGAGCACAGACCCATACCGCTCAGGCATCAGGGCATGCGGCTACCGTATATTAGACCCCGAGTGCACTACCCATGGGTGGAGTTCAACCAGTTACAGCAGCTATACCTGAGCCCATACCAGCTGGCCGGTTATCCGCATAGACGATTGGACAGATGGACTAGGTTAAACCTCCTATCTTTGGAGGTGAGCGACACGAGGACCCCCATGACTTTATTGATCGGTGCAGGGACAGATTGCACAACATGAGGATATTGGAGTCCCATAGGGTGGACTTTACTACCTTTCAGCTTGAGGGCAGGGCCCGTCAATCGTGGTAGTCTTATCTTCTTGGCAGACCAGCAGGTCTCCTCCCATGACTTGGGATCAGTTGACACGCCTTTTCTTGGATAGTTATATCCCACCCTCTCAGAGAGAAGAATTGCGATTTCAGTTCGAGTAGCTCCAGCACGACCAGATGTCAGTGACTGACTATTAGGTGAGATTCTCTGAGTTGTCTCGCCATGCACTTATGATACTTCCGACCGATGAAGAGAGAGTGCAAAGGTTTGTTGCAGGGTTGCACTCTGCTAGCCAGGCCACTATGGCTCGAGAGGTTGAGATGTGTCTTCTTATGAGCTAGTTATAGAGAGAGCTCGGAGGACCGAGGGTGCACGTCAGCGTGGTCGAGAGGAGGCTACGAGGGATAAGCGATTTCGGTATTCTAGGGAGTTCAGTGGTGCATCAAATAGCGGAAGGGGTCAGTTCGTGATGGGTCA
Source organism: Nicotiana obtusifolia (assembly GCA_002018475.1). Taxonomy (NCBI): domain Eukaryota; kingdom Viridiplantae; phylum Streptophyta; class Magnoliopsida; order Solanales; family Solanaceae; genus Nicotiana; species Nicotiana obtusifolia. The sequence continues at coordinate 322,748 of MCJB01003324.1, read as the reverse complement.
GTCTAGCAGGCCCACATATCCAGCACCGCCGCCTCCTCGGGGTGCTCCAGTCTAGCCCTACTTCAGTGCCATGCCAAAGAGTTCCTACCGGCCGCTAGCTATTATGGGTTCTTCTAGTGGGTATTCAGGACATCAGGGTCAGACTTCAGATAAACAGTCCTCCGTTTCGAGGGGTTGCTACGAGTGCGGGGATCCTGGCCACATGAAGAGGTTTTGTCCTAAACTTCAGGGCAAGACAGTACAGTAGAGTCACCGGGCCATGATTTCAGCACCAGCTGTCGCACCAGCCATCCGGCCACCCAGAGGCAAAGGGCAGGTAGATATGGGCCATCTTAGAGGTGGAGGTCAAACAGGTGGAGGCCAAGCAGGTGGCAATCTAGCTGGATTCTATGCTTTTCCGGCCAGACCAGATGCAGTGGCCTCAGATGCCGTGATCACAGGTAATATTTCTATCTATGGTAGGGATGCTTCGGTATTATTTGATCCAAGGTCTACATATTCATATGTCTCATCTCTGTTCGCTCATTTCTTGGGTGTTTCCCATGAGTCCCTGGGTGCTCTTGTTTATGTGTCCACTCATGTAGGCGATTCTGTTGTTGTGGATCGGATCTATCAGTTTTGTGTTGCTATATTCTATGGTTATGAGACTATATCGGATCTTCTGTTGCTTGATTTTATCGACTTTGAGGTCATCTGGCATTGACTGGTTGTCTCCATATCATGCCATCCTTGAATTGCCATGCTAAGACTGTTACCTTGGCAATGCCAGAGTTGCATAGATTGGAGTGGAAGGGCTCGTCTGTTAGTACATCTAGTCGGGTTATCTCTTTTTTGAAGGCTCAACACATGATCGAGAAGGGTTGTTTGGCTTATCTGGCCTATGTTCGGGATACTATTGTAGAGACCCCAGCGATTGATTCAGTGCCCGTAGTTTGGGAGTTCACTGATGTGTTTCCTTCTTATCTTCCAAGCATGCCACCAGATCGTGATATTGATTTCTGTATTGATTTGGCTTCAGGTACCCAGCCTATATCTATGCCGTCGTACCGTATGGCTCCGTAAGAGTTGAAGGAGTTTAAGGAACAGCTTTTGGAGTTTCTAGCAAAAGGGGTTTGTTAGATTGAGTGTATCGCCGTGGGGTTCACCGGCTTTATTTGAGAAGAAGAAAGATGGGACTATGCGGATGTGCATTAATTACCTCAAGTTGAACAAAGTCACCATTAAGAACAGGTACCCGTTGCTGCGTATTGATGATTTGTTTGACCAGTTACAGGGTGCCAGGATGTTCTCTAAGATCGACTTGAGATTGGGGTACCATCAGTTGAAGATTCAGGATTCGGACGTTTCGAAGACTACTTTCCGGACTAGATATGGCCATTATGAGTTTCTAGTGATGTCCTTCGGTTTGACTAATGCCCCAGGGGCGCTCATGGATTTGATGAACAGGGTGTTTAGGCTATATATTGATTCGTGTTTCATTGTCTTCATTGATTACATTTTGATCTACCCGCGCAGCATAGAGGAGCACAAGCGGCATATGAGAGTGGTGCTTCAAACCTTGCGGGAACAAAAGCTATATGCTAAGTTCTCCAAGTGTGAGTTTTGTCTAGATTCTGTAGCATTCTCGGGACATGTTGTATCGGGCGATGGCATTAAGGTTGATCCCAAAAAGATCGAGGCAGTTCAAAGTTGGCCTTGTCCTACCACGGCGACAGAGATTAGGAGCTTCCCGGGGTTGGCGAGTTATTATCATCGATTTGTGGAAGGTTTCTCATCTATTGCAGCACCTTTGGCTAGGTTGAACCAGAAGAGTGCTCCGTTCTGATGGTCCGATGATTGTGAAGTGAGCTTTCAGAAGCTCAAGGCTGCATTGACTTTAGCACCGATGTTAGTGTTACCTTCCGGTTCAGGGATGTATACTGTGTATTGGCGACACTTCACGTGTTGGTTTGGGATGTGTATTGATGCAGGAGGGGCGAGTTATTGCATATGCTTCACGTCAGTTGAAGCCTCATGAGAAGAGTTGCCCTGTACATGATCTAAAGTTGGCAGCGATTGTTCATGCTCTTAAGATCTGGAGACATTATCTTTATGGGGTGTCCTGTGAGGTTTACACCGGTCATCGTAGCTTGCAGCATTTATTGAAGTAGATGGATCTCAATTTGAGACAGCGCAAGTGGCTTAATTTACTAAAAGCCTATGATATCACCATCCTTTATCGTCCGGGCAAGGCGAATGTAGTTGCTGATGCCTTGAGCAGAAAGGCGGAAAGTATGGGTAGCTTGGCATTCATTTCAGCAGAGGAGAGACCATTAGCTTTGGACATCCAATCCTTGGCCAACAGACTTGTGAGGTTGGATAATTCAGAGCCCAGCCAAGTTCTTGCATGTGTCGTTGCCTAGTCTTCACTATTGAAGCAGATCAAGGCTCGTCAGTTTGATGATCCACACTTGTTGGTTCTCAGAGAGATGGTACTACAGGTTGGTGCCAAGGAGGTTACTATCGGTGATGATGGTGTTCTGCTACTCCAGGGTCGTCTATGTGTTCCTAATGTTGATGGGTTGAAGGAGAGGATTCTAGAGGAGGCACACAATTCTCGGTATTCTATTCATTCAGGAGCTACAAAGATGTATCGCGACCTAAGGCAGCATTATTGGTGGCGGCGGATGAAGAAGGACATAGTTGAGAATTTTGCAAGGTGTCTAAATTGCCAGCAGGTTAAGTATGAGCATCAGAGGCCAGGTGGCCTACTCTAGCAGATGACTATACCTGAGTGGAAATGGGAGCGCATTACTATGGATTTCGTAGTTGGGTTTCTGTAGACCTTGCAGAAGTTTGATGCAGTTTGGGTCATTGTCGACAGATTGACCAAGTCGGCACACTTCATTCTGGTTGTGACCACGTACTTTTCAGAGAGATTGGCCCACATTTATATTCAAGAGATTGTTAGGTTGCATGGTGTGCCAGTTTCTATCATATCAGATAGAGACCCTCAGTTTACTTCGCATTTCTGGAGAGCTGTACAGAGTGAGTTGGAGACTCGGGTAGAATCTCAGCACAACCTTTCATCCGCAGGCCGACAGGCTATCAAAGCGGACAGTTCAGATCTTGGAGGACATGCTCAGAGCATGTGTGGTTGACTTTGGAGGGTAGTGGGATTGATTCTTGCCTTTGGCCGAGTTTGCTTACAATAATAGTTATCAGTCCAGCATCGAGACGGCTCCGTTTGAGGCTTTATATGGTCGGCGATGTCGTTCACCCAACGAATGGTTTAAGCCTGGTGAGGCCAAGTTGTATGGTACTGATTTGGTGAAGGATTCCTTGGAAAAGGTAAAGTTGATTTAGGAGCGACTTCATGCAGCACAGTCCATATAGAAGAGTTACGCGGATCAGAAGGTGCGTGACTTATCATATATGGTAGGCGAGAAAGTTCTCTTGAAAGTCTCGCCGATGAAGGAAATCATAGGGTTCGGGAAGAAGGGCAAGTTGAGCCTAAGATTTATAAGCCCATTTGAGGTGTTGAGACGGGTTGGGCAGGTTTCTTACGAACTTGCTTTGCCTCCTAGTCTATCGGGAGTTCATCCAGTTTTCCACGTGTCTATGCTCCAGAGGTATCATGCTGACAGGTCGCATGTGTTAAACTTCAACACGGTTTAGCTAGATGAGAGCTTGGGTTATGAGGAGGAGCCAGTTGCCATTGTTGACAAGCTGGTTCGTCAATGTAGGTCCAAATTGATTTCTGCAATAAAGGTTTAGTGGAGGGCATGCAAAGTTGATATCCACACTTGTTCAGCACTCCAGGTATGATTCTAGACCCGTTCGATGACGAAAGTTTGTTTAAGAGGTGGAGAATGTAACGACCCGACCGGTCGTTTTGCCTTATAGATCCCCGTTCTCCTAAATAATACTCCTCGTATGTGCTTTTACTATTTTATGACATGCGGAGATGGTTAGTTCGGGATTTGGAAGGGTTCGGGTTGAAATCAGAACACTTGGTTCCTTAAGGTTGGTGAAAAGGACTAAGTTTGGCTTTGGTCATAAATTTTAGTAAATGACCTCAGAGTCGGGATTTGACGGTTCCAATAGGTACGTATGGTGATTTCGAACTTGGGCGTATGTTCGAATCGGGTTTTGGATGACCCAAGAGCGTTTTGGCCCTTAATATTGATAGTTGGTATTTTAAAGGTTTTAAAGTTCTTTAGATTTGGTTTGAAGTAGGATTTGGTGTTATTGGGGTCCAATTGGGATCCCGAGACCGGGAATAGTTCCGTATGGTGATTTAAGAGTTGCACGTAAAATTTGGTATCATTCCGAATAGTCTAAATATGTTTCAGCGTGCTAAGAGCAAGTTGGAAGAACTTGAAGTTCATAAGCTGATTCAATTAGGTTTGGGCTGTGATTCTTAGTTTTGATGTTGTTTTACGCGTTCTGAGGGTGCGAGTAAGTACGTTTTATAATTTTGAAAACTTGTTGGTATGTTCGAACGGGGTCTCGGGCCTCGGAGGCCTTGGATACCATTCGGACGATGCGCGGAAGCCTTTTTGGCTTTGGCTAATCATCTGAAGCTCTCAACTTCTGGTGCAATTGCACATGCGTAGGGCCAGCCGCAGGTGCGAGCTCACAGAAGTGAGCCAAGGACAGCAGACGCAACCTAATGTGGGCTACCCAGTGATCATAGAAGCGGGGTAAGAACCGCACCTGCGGAGGCGCAGGTGCGAAGAAAGCCATCGCAGAAGCGGGATGGGGACGCAGGTGCGACGCACTTCCCGCAGAAGCGGTCTCGTAGAAGCGAGCCGCTGGTCGCAGAAGTGAGGGGGCTAGCTGAGGGGAAGACCGCATCTGCGAGTCCCTTTCCGCAGATGCGGCTATGAAACCACAGAAGCGAAATCACTGAAGGCAATGAGGTCGTTTAAAGACGGACTTAGGCCATGTTTTGTTCATTTATTTCACTTCTTGGTGGGATTTTGGAGCTTCTTGAGTGGGGTATTCACCTAGAAACTTGAAGGTAATTAATTTATACCTAATGTAAGTTATATACATAGATTGTGGGTAAATATAACATGTAAACTTGTGAAAATTACGGGTTTAGATGAAAAACCTAGGTTTTGATAAAAATGAGATTTAACTACGAAAATGATTATGGAATTGAGTGAAAATTATATATTTACGTTCGTGAGGTTATGGGGTAACATTTATCTTTGAACATTTCGAGAATCCAGACACATGGGCCAGGTGGTGAATTTTAGGAACCCTTTAATTGGGGTTGGGTAATCACTCTAGTAGTTAAATTATGAACTTTTGAACATGTATTGAATAATTTGTATAACATTTGACTAGTTTCGGGTCGTTTGGCAACGAGTTAAGGATTTAAAGCATATTTCTGGATCGAGAAGGAGCTTGAAAACGAGGTAAGTCTCTTGCCTAACCTTGTAATAGGGAAACTTATCCCCTTATGTGTATTTTTGATGTGATTTATATGTGTGGGGAGCTACGTATGCACTAGGTGACGAGAGTCCGTGCATAGCCATATTCTATGTGATGCCCGGGTAGTCTTAGGCTTACACTATGCTTTACTTGCATTGTTATGTTGGTTATGCATATTAACTACTTTGAAATGAGCTGAGATTAAGGATTTTAATATTTAAAGTCTCTAGTATGGATTTCTTATGTTGGGAAAGAATTGAAGGATTTTATAATAACTCTGATAATTCTATGTTCACTCGCGTTGCATGTATTTTCGCGAGCGAGGTAAATTTCCTCTACTCTCATGGGAGCGGGTCGTTCGCCTCGACAGGTTAATAGATGCATCTATGGTTCGGGCCGTTCGACCCTCGGCAGTGCAGAGTATATTTCTGGATCGAGCCGTACGACCCCGGCATAAATCGTGCGTGATAATTCTCTGCCTGTTGCTGAGTTGTATTACTTGTTTTACATAATCCATGTTTATTTATAATTCCTGCATTTTATTGTTAGCCCATAGTATGCGTCGAAGTCAACTCCTCGTCACTACTTCTTCGAGGTTAGACTTGATACTTACTGGGTACATGTTATTTATGTACTCACGCTAGACTTCTGCACTAACTGTGCAGGTATTGAGGCAGGTGTATCTGGTAGTCACCCAGACGCACACCCCTGACACCCCGAGACTGAGCGGTAAGCTGCCTTCCGAGTCGTTCTGCAGCACCCAAAGTCTTTCTTTTGTGTTTTGCTTTTCTTTCTACTTCATTTCGGACAGTAGTTTAGTGTTTTATATATTCTACTAGTAGCTCATACACTTGTGACACCAGGTATTGGCACACACACTAGTAGACTGTATGGTTTTTGGATTATCACTATTGTTATGATTGCACTCAGCTGTTTTCGTTTTATTTATTTAAATTTACTGTTTCGTAACCGTTTAGTTAATGGAAGTCTAATTACTTGAAAACTTATTAAAAGGGGAAATCACGTGGATAGTTTACTGTTGGCTTGCCTAGTGGCAGAGCTGGGTGCCATCACGGCCTACAGGAGAATCGGGTCGTGACAAATGGAAAGCTTGATGAGTGCATCTATATGGCACAACCAGATAGTTTCATAAAAAGTGGCAATGAGCACAAGTTGTATAAATTAAAGAAATCCATTTATGCGTTAAAACAGGCTTCTAGAGCATGGAATACTTGTTTTGACACATCGATTAAAACTTTCGGTTTTGATCAATGTGAAAACGAGTCTTGTGTCTATAAGAAGTGGGATGGAGATAAAATTGCATTTTTGGTTTTGTACGTAGATGATATCTTGCTCATAAGAAATAATGTGAGCAAGTTGAATTTAGTAAAAGGAATGGTTGTCCTCGCATTTTGATATGAAGGACTTGGGCCAAGCGGCACATATTCTTAGGATCAAGCTTATGCGAGATCGCAAGTGAAGGATATTAGGCTTATCCTAAGCACTTTATATTGATACTATTCTCACCAGGTTTAGCATGCAAGATTCCAAAAAAGGTTTTCTTCCTTTTAGTCATGGAATCTCTCTGTCAAAATATCAGTCCCTAAAAATGATTGTGATAGAAATGATGAAGGCGGTCCCTTATGCTTCTGTTGTAGGGAGTCTCATGGATGATATGCTATGTACTAGACCTGATATCTGCTTTGTTGTTGGCATGGTTATCAAATTTCAGTCTAATCCTGGACGAGAACACTGGACTACCGTTACACATATAATCAAGTACCTGAAAAGGACTAGGGATTATATGTTGGTTTACCACTCAGGTGATCTTGCACCCATTTGCTAGAAAATCTACCTCAAGATATGTTTTTACCTTAAGAGGTGGAGCCATAAGTTGGAGGAGTATCAAGCAATCATGTGTCGTTGATTTCATCATGGAAGCCGAATATGTGGCTGCCTCTGAGATAGCTAAAGAGGTTGTTTGGCTCGAGAACATTCTGAAAGAGCTTAATGTAGCTCCTTCGGTTCAAGCACCAATTGTACTTTATTGTGACAATAGTGGTGCAGTTGCAAACTCGAAGGAACCGCGAAGCCATATAAGGAGTAAGCATGTTGAGCATAAATATCATTTAATTCAGGACATAACTCAGAGAGGTGATGTAAAAGTGTTGAAGATTGCGTTGGAGAATAATTTGTCATACCCGTTTACAAAAGAGCTTGCCACAGAAGATTTTTGATAAGCATGTAGAAGGAACGAGTATTAGAGTTGTAGATGCATGGTTATGAGTTTTAGTGGGAGATTGTTGGGATATACTATTAACCATGCGGTTTAGGCATGGTATTATGTTTTATTCTTTATGGAACAATTGTTTCTTTGATTTATTCAATTCAATAAAGTATTATTTTTAATAGATCATTTGTTACATGTGTATCCTTTAGTTATGTAGTAGACGATTTAGTGTATGTAGTCTTAGCTCATGCATAGAAGATTAAATTGTCGGTTCTCATAATTAATAAACTATGTTCACAATCGAAGATATTATTGGGCAAAATATCTTGATGATTATAGCACAAGATTAAAGTATAATTTATCTTGATTATGGAGTGGTTTTACTCCAACTTCTTGTGCTGGTATACTTAGTGTATATTGAACGGACTAAGTAGAGAAAATATATTTTTGAACTGAATATATATAAAACATTCTCTCTGGTTCAATAAACGAGCTTATACTCCTAATCTATTCAGAGTTAGTGTATGCCTAATAGATTGGACAATAACTAATATCATTTGTGAAATAATAAGTAGTTGACAGAATCCGTGACTCAACCTTGAGTTTGATAATACCCCTTTATGTAAGCTTATAAGTTTTCATGTGAAAATCCTGTTGGTGGATTTTGTATCCGTCATATAAAATAGTTTAAGTGGAATTACAAAGGATTTAATTAGTTTTTTAAATTAAATTATCAGGGATTTATTTTAATTAACTGATATTTGTAATTTTAGCATGGAGAGTTAAAATAAGTGTTGGTGAATATAACGATCCGACTGGTCGTTTTTCTTTCTAGATCCACATTTCCCTAATTAAGACTCCATGTATATGCCTTTAATATTTTATGATTTGCGAGGATGGTTGACTTGGTTTTGGAAGGGTTCGGGTCGAAATCGGAACACATGGTTCTTTAATAGTGACCTAAGATGGCCAAGTTTGACTTTAGTCAACATAAACGACCTCAAAATCAGGATTTGATGGTTACAATAGGTTCATATGATGATTTTGGACTTGGGTGTGTTTTCGGATCAGGTTTCGGATAATTGGGGAGCGTTTCGGCGCTTAATGTTAAAAGTTGGCGCACTGAAGGTTTTCAAGTTCTTTAAATGTTGGTTTGGAGTAGACTTTGGTGTTATCGAGGTCCATTTGGGATTTCGAGCCTGGGTGACTTATGACTTGTACGCAAAATTTGGTGTCTTGTCGAGTAGTCAAAGTATAATTCGGCGTGCTCGGAGCCAGTTGAGAAGTTTGAAATTCATAAGTTGATCCAATTTGGTTTTGGGGTGCGATTCTTAGTTTCGATGTTGTTTTACGTGTTCCAGGGGTTCGAGCAGTCCACATTATATTTATGGACTTGTTGGTGCGGTTGGATGGGATCCCGTGTGGCTCGGGTGTGTTTTGGACCGCCCGGAGCTAAGTCCAAAAGTGCTGAGTTGCTGGTTCTGGTTTCCTTCTTTGCGAACATGGAGATAGGGCCATGTTCGCGATGAAGGATTTGGGATGTGGGGTGATTTACTGTTCGCGATTTAGAAGGCAATCTCGCGAAGGTTTGAGGCCCGAGATCTTCATCGCGAACATTGCGAAGGCAATCTCGCATTCGCGTAGAAGAATGAGGCCTGGGAGGGGACAGCCACTATTACCCTTTGCGTTGGCGAAGGTCAGGCTGGGCAAGCCTTCGCGATCGCGAGTCTACCCATGCATTTACGAAGAGAAATTCCTGCGCAATGGAAGCTTTGCCTTCGCGATCGCGAGTGAACTTTCGCGATTGTGAAGAAGGGTTAACTGGGTCGTGCGTCTTTTAAAAATCGAGATTTGGCTTATTTCCTTCATTTCTCACATTTTTGGCCGATTCCAGAGCTCCTTAGAGAGGGATTTTCACTGAGCTATTGGAGGTAAGTGATTTCTATATTATGTGAGCTTAAGATATAAATTATGTGTAGATTTTAATATGTAAATTGTGAAAATTTAGGAGTTTGTTGAAAACCTAGGTTTTGATAAAAATGGAATTAGACCATGAAAATGATTATGGAATTGAGTAGAAATTATAAATTTAGGTTTGTGAGGTTATGGGTAACTTTTATTTACAAAAATTTTCGAAATCCGAGCACGTGGCCCGGGGATGAATTTTAGGAATCTTTTAATTTGGATTGTGTAATTACTCTAATAGTTAAATTATAAATTTTTGAGCATATATTAATTAATTAATACAATATTTGGCTAGTTTCGAATTGCGTGAACCGATTTGAGGCTTTAGGGTGAATTGTGGACCAGGAAGAGGACTTGAAAACGAGGTAAGTCTCTTGCCTAACCTTGTAAGAAAATTTTTCCCGTAGGTGCTATAAATGATTGTTTGCTAATAATTGTGGATTCTACGTGCGCACGATGTGACGAGATAAAAATAATCATGCTTATATCAGAGTAGTTTTAGGACTCTACCATGTATTACTTTTATTATTTGTACTCAACTTGTTAGTTTAATTACTTAAATTATATTTGATATTGGATAAAGAATTTGTAAAGAATGAGCTTCGTAACTTTGAATTTCGACGGGTTAGTTGACTGTTAGTGGATATTATACCTCCTTGAGTATTATTTTTGTAGTAGCCGTTAGTCGGAGTTCATAGAGTATTCTCTCTTCCTGTGGATTGGGCCGATTCGACAGTATAATAGATGCATTTATGGTTCACGCTGGTCGACCCTCGACAGTGTACACATTATTCTGGATCAGACCGTACGATCTCGGCATAAATCGTGTATGATATTGCTTGGAGTCCTATCATACTTGTTATTTCTTCCATGACATGAGAATTTATAATTACTTGATAACTCTTATTTATTTAAATTAGTATGTGATAGTTGGAGATTCTAATTGATATTTAGTTAAAGAACCTCTTATTTACCGTTCATTAATTCATTATTACTGAAGTATTCCATGCCTATCTGTAATTTCTACACTTTATTTATTGACCCTTAGTAAGTGTCGATGTCGACCCCTCATCACTACTTCTTCGAGGTTAGACTAGATACTTACTGGGTATATGTTGTTTATGTACTCACGCTACACTTCTACACTACTCATGCAGGATCTGAGGCAGGTGCATCTGGCGGCCATTCAGGTACGTACCCCCGCTACCCGGAGACTTAGTGGTGACCTGCTCTCTATGCCCGTTCTGCAGCACCCGGAGTCTCTTCTTGTTGTATTTATTTTTCTGTCTATCTTACTCCTTACAGTAGTATAGGAGGTTTTGCATATTTTATTAGTTTGCTCATACACTTCTGACACCGGATTTTTGGAGATTCTAGTAGATATTCTATTGTTTTGATTATTAAATTCACTACACTCTTTCGTTTATTTCATGCCTTACATTACTACAATCACTTATTAATCGTTCTCTTATTAGATAAAATTAATGACTTTAAAAATATTAAAATGAACAATTACATGGATAGTTCACCGTTGGCTTGCCTAACGACGACGTTGGGCGCCATCATGGCCTATAGTGGGAATTGGGTCGTGATAGTGAATTTCGAAATTTATATTGAGGAGTTCAATTGTAGATTTTTAGTGGAATAATGTCACAACCCAAAAATCCAACCTGTCGTGATGGCACCTATCATGGTACTAGGCAAGCCGATTACTTAGACATTCCAAACACTTAGCCTTTGAAATATACTAAAACTGTTTAAATAAATAAAAATCTCATAAAACAGAATAGAATATCATAACTTAATACATGAGTCTTCCCAAAACCGGGCTGTCACTGAGTAAATGAGCATTTACTTAATTACATAATCTAGTACACTGTCTAGAAAGTAGAACTGAATGAATAACCGAATGATAAGGGAGGAGAGTCGAGGTCTGCGGATGCCAAGCAGCTACCTCGATGATCTTCGAATGTCTGAACTCTGTGAATCAGCAACCGTCGTGACCGAAAACACCTGGATCTACACACGAGGTGCAGGGTGTAGCGTGAGTAAAACCAACTCAATAAATAACAAATCTAACCTTTGGACTGAAAGTAGTGACGAGTTTGAGTAATACAGTCCACATGCAGTATTAACAGTACGGAAATGTACAACAAATATGACAGTAATATCTCAGAAATTTATAATCTACAAGTAAAGGTACAATAATATGGACATGCTTTCAGGTTATGCAATAAAACTCAACACAGAACAGGGCAGATCTAGCCCAAAATGCAAATAAACCAGGGCAGATCTAGCCCAAATGTAAATAACTGCTAGCATTACACCCACTGTGAATGTGCAGACTCCGGAGGGACCGATCCAACCCAAGCGCTATAATAAGCCAAATCCTGGCATGAATAATAATTTAAAAAAAAAAAAAAAGCATGCCGCGATGTGCAAACCGATGCCATGAATATCACTCACAATACAACCTCAGTCTCACTCAGTCATTAATTTCTCCAATCCCGCGGGCTCACCAGAATCATGATAACCAGCCCAAACAATGATGATATGATGTATCAAATAAAGGAAAACAGAGGCTGAGACATATTATGCAAATAATATCTTTGACTGAGTACAATTTGAAAAATTAAGCAAATAATTCAATATGTAAGACGACCTCTGTGGGTTGCAATAGTACCAACACGGAGCCTAAGCAGCATTTCTAACATGACTGGCAGCTCTGTTGCTCTAACACATGGTGAAAACACGGGTAACATCAAGATTATTACGGAATCGACCAAGTCACAATTCTTATGGTGCACGCTACACACCCGTCACCTAGCATGTGTGTCACCTTAACAGCAATCATATAATACGAAATTAAAGGTTTCATAACCTCATAACCAAGTTCAGAAGTGTTACTTTTCTCAAACTGTGCAAATCCCTACTTCGACAAGCCCTTGTCTCATGAAACGGCCTCCGATTGCCTCGAATCTAGCCACAAACAATTTGATACAAAACACGAGCTAAAGGAATCAATTCCGTAAGAAAATACTAAATTCTTAATCAAAAGTCAAAAAGCCAACTCAAAAGTCAACACCCGAGCCCACGTCTCGGAATCCAATAAAAGTCATAAAATCCGAACACCCATTCAACCACGAGTCCATCCATACCGAAATTACTCAAATCCGATACCAAAATCTCGATCAAATCCCCAAAATTCGGCCTAAGGACTTTCCTCTATTTTTCCCCAATTTTTCAACCCAAATCACTAATTAAATGATAAAATCAAAGATAGAGACATGGAATTTAACCAAAACTAAGAATCACTTAACCCAATCACTCCCTTGAAAATCTCTCCAAGAAACGCCTCCAACCGAGCTCCAAAATACAATTTGTGATATGAACTCAAACCTTCATTTTTCAAATATTTAAAGTCTACCGATATATCCTTAATCGCGATCGCGGAAACACCTTCGTGATCGCGAAACACAAATTCTATTGCCCCCAGAACTTCCTCTACACGATCGAATACACACTCATGCGAACGCAAAGCATAGGCTTCCCAGGCCTACGCGATCGCGGATAGACCCACGCATTCACATAGAACAATGTGCATGGCCAACTCTTGCCTCCTTTCCTTTTCGCAAACACGGCTTACCCCACGCATTCGAGATGCACTGATTCCCCAGCCTACGCGATCGCATACCAAAACTGGCGATCGAATTGAACAAAATACCACAATTGCTTCAATTAGCCTATGCGATCGCGAACCTCCCCACGTGATCGCGTATAAGGAAACCAGATCAGTGCACCAGAAATTTCACCAATTCTCCAAGTCCAAAAATTGATCTGTTAACCATACGAAACTCACCTGAGGCCCCCGGGACCTCAACCAAATACACCAACAAGTCCTAAAACACGAAGGCGAGTCTTCAAATCACATCAAACAGTGTTAAAACTACATATCGCGCATCGATTCAAGTCTAATGAACTTTTAAACTTCTAACCTCTACATTCGATGCCGAAACCTATCAAATCACGTCCGATTGACCTCAAATTTTGCACACAAGTCACAAATGACCCAACGGACCTACTCCAACTCCTGGAATCAAAATCTGACCTCGGTAACCACAAAGTCAACTCTCGGTCAAACTTTAAATTTTTCAAAGCGTCTAATTTTTCAACTTTCGCCATTTCAAGCCTAATTCAGCTACGGGCCTCCAAATCACTATCCGGGTGCGCTCCTAAGCCCAAAATCACCAACGGGGCTAAAGGAACCATCCAAACTCCCTTACGGAGTCATTTACACATAAGTCAACATCTGATCAACCTTTTCAACTGAAGTTCTTAACCTTGAGACTAAGTGTCTCAACTCATTCTGAAACCTCCCCAGAACCAAATCAACTACCCCGGCAAGTCACATAGCAACTATTAAGAATAAATGAGTAGTAATTGGGGGAACAGGGCTACAACACTCAAAACGACCGGCCGGGTCGTTATATCCTCCCCCTCTTAAATAAACGGTCGTCCTCAAACGGGTCTAGAAACGTACCTGGAGTCTCAAATAGCCGTGGATATCTGCTCCGCATCTCCCGCTCGGTCTCCCAAGTAGCCTCCTCAACTAGCTGACCTATCCATTGCACCTTCACTGAAGCTATGTCCTTTGACCTTAACTTTCGAACCTGCCGACCCAAAATGGCCACCGAATCCACATCATAAGTCAAATCACCATCCAATTGAACCGTGATGAAATCCAAAACATGAGATGGATCGTCGATGTACTTCCGGAGCATAGAAACATGAAACACTAGATGAATACTTGATAGACTAGGCAGCAAGGAAAGCTTGTAAGTCACTTCTCTGATCCTCTAAAGCACCTCAAATGGCCTAATATACCGAGGGCTATACTTGCCTTTCTTTCCGAACCTCATAACACCCTTCATGGGTGAAACCTTGAGCAATACCTTTTCCCCAACCATGTAGTCAACATTCCGAACCTTCCGATAGACATAACTCTTCTGTCTAGACTGCGCCATGCGAAGCCGCTCCTCAATCTATTTAACCTAGTCCAAAGCATCCTGAACCAAGCCAGTACCCAATAGTCTAGCCTCACCCAGCTCAAACCATCCCACCAGAGACCATACCGTCTCCCATACAAAGCCTCATGCAGAGCCATCTTAATGCTCGACTAGTAGCTGTTGCTGTAGGCAAACTCCGCGAACGGTAGAAATTGATCCAAGAACCCCCAAAATCTATGTTACAAGCGCATAGCAGATCCTCCGATATATGAATAGTGCACTTAGACTGCCTGTCCGTCTGAGGGTGAAATGTTGTACTCAGCTCAACCTGTGTGCCCCAATTCTTGCTGCACGGCTCTCCAAAACTGCGATTTAAACTGCGTGCCCCGATCTGAAATGATAGACACTTGCGTACCGTGAAGGCGAACAATCTCGCGAATGTAAATCTTAGCCAACCGCTCCGAAGAATAGGTAGTCCCAACTAGAACGAAAGGCGTAGACTTGGTTAGCCGATCCACAATCACCCAAATGGATCAAAATTCCTCGAAGTCCATGGGAGCCCAACAAAAAAATCCATGGTAATACGCTTCCATTTCCACTCCGGAATCTCAAGCCTCTGAAGCAATCCGCCCGGTCTCTGATGCTCATACTTCACCTGCAGACAGTTTAGGCACCGAGCTACAAACCCTATTATATCCTTCTTCATCCTGCTCCACCAATAGTGCTGCCTCAAGTCCTGGTACATCTTTGCGGCACCCAGATGAATGGAGCACAGCGAACTATGGTCCTCCTCAAGAATCCACTCACGTAGACCATCTACATTAGGAATACAAATCCGACCCTGCATCCTCAACACCCCATCATCCCCAATAGTAACATCTTTGGTATCACCGTGCTGAACCGTGTCCTTAAGGACAAGCAAATGAGGATCATCATACTGGCGCTCTTTGATGCGATCATATATGGAAGACCGAGAAACCACACAAGCTGGAACACAGCTGGGCTCTGAGACATCTAATCTCACGAACTGGTTGGACAAGGCCTGAACATCAACTGCAAGCGGTCTCTCACCAACAGGAATGAATGCAAGGCTACCCATACTCATTGCCTTTCTACTCAAGGCATCGGCCACCATATTGGCCTTCCCGGGATGATACAGAATGGTGATATCATAGTCCTTTAGCAGCTCCAACCATCTCTGCTACCTCAAATTTAGATCCTTTTGTTTGAACAAGTGGTGGAGAATCCGATGATATGTAAATACCTCACAAGACACACCGTAGAGATAATGCCTCTTCAATGCATGAACGATGGAAGCTAACTCCAAATCATGGACGAGGTGGTTCTTCTCATGAGGCTTCAACTGACGTGAAGCATAAGAAATCACTCTACTCTCCTACATCAAAAAACACCCAATACTGATCCAAGAAGCATCACAATACACTGTATAAGAGCCAGAAGCTGAAGACAAAACTAGAACTACAACTGTGGTCAAGGCAGTTTTGAGCTTCTAAAAGCTCTCCTTACACTCATCCGACCACCTGAAGGAGCACACTTCTAGGTCAATCTGGTCAAAGGCGATGCAATAGACGAGAAACCATCCACGAAGCGATGATAATAACCGGCCAAGCTGAGAAAGCTCCAAATCTCCGTAGCTAAGGACGGTCTGGGCCAACTTTGAACCGCCTCTTTCTTCGTTGGATCCACCTTAATCCCTTCGCTGGACAACACATCCCCCAAGAACTCCACTGAACTAAGCCAAAACTCATACTCGGAGAACTTGGCATAAAGCTTCTCCTCACTCACGCTCCTAACTACAAATCATCTCCAGCCGCTGAGCAATATCAACCACCTCGTCGAACATAGCACCTGATACACCCTCCCAAGTTATAACAAAAGGGTACTGATAGTAGAGGCCATCAATAAACCTCCTAATACTCTCGCTCTCAGTGGGAACCAACCAAACTGAGTGAAGAGCAAACTCTGAAAATCTCATCTCATACTGGGTCACAGACACGTCACCTGGCTTAGCTGCTCGAACTATCTGCGCAGCTCCTCCCTGCGGGTTTGTGGCACAAACTTCTCCAAGAAGAGAATGTAGAACTCATGCCATGTAAGTGGTGCTGCATCGACTGTCCTGTGCCTCTCATAGGCCTCCCACCATCTGAAAGCAGCCCTAGTAAATTGAAAAGTTGTGAATGAGACCCCACTGGTCTCCAGAATACCCGTCGTGCGAAGAATCCACTAGCACCTATCCAAAAAGTATTGCGCATCCTCTGACTCAGCCCCACTAAATGATGGAGGCTAGAGCCTCCCAAACCTCTCTAGTCTCCTCTGCTTATCATCAGTCATAACGGGACCCACCTGGCCCTGAGCAACTACGATCGACTGGGCTGGTAGTACCCTGGGGGTCTGAAGTCCCTGCATCACCTGCTCTGGAGTACGGGCAGCAGGAGTTTGAGTACCTCTCCCGGCCTGAGAAATGACTGGCGCGATCTGAACAGAAACCGCCTGAGCAAGGTTAGTGCACACTATCAAAATCTTAGCCAAAGCCTCCTGGAGGCTTGGGATCACAATGGGCACAACTGGTGCCTGAGCTAGCCCCACTGGCTCAACCACATCTGAAACCTGCTCCTGAGCTGGAGCAGCTGGTGGATCGGCAGGTGGTGCTCTAGCTGTTGTACGAGCTGCGCCTCTGCCCCTACCACAACCCCAGCCTCTCATGGCCCTAGTCGATTGTACTGGTGGTTGTCCGTCCTGTCTGGTAGCACATGTCCTTACTATCTGTAAGAGAATAGAATAACAGAAATTTAGTTCCCGGAATCAACAAATCCGCACGACAAGAATACAAGAATTTGAAGTTTTCTTAAGGGTTCGGTAGCCTCTCGAAGATAAGTACAGATATCTCCATACCGATCAGCAAAACTCTACCAAACCTACTCATGACTCGTGAGACATATGTAACCGAGGCTCTGATACCAACTTGTCACGACCCAAAAACCCTACATGTCGTAATGGCGCCTATCATGGTACTAGGCAAGCCGAGTACTCTGACATTTCCAACACTGTTAACCTTTGAAATATACTAAAATAGTTTAAATAAATAAAAATCTCATAAAACAGGATAGAATATCATAACTCAATACATGAGTCTTCCCAAAACCAGAGTGTCACTGAGTACACTGTCTGGTACACTGTCTAGAAAGTAGAACTGAATGAGTAACCAAAGGATAAGGGAGGAGAGTCAAGGTCTGCGGACGCCAAGCAGCTACCTCGATGATCTCCGAATGTCTGAACTCTGTGAATCAGCAACCGTCGTGACCGAAAACACCTGGATCTGCACACGAGGTGCAGGGTGTAGCATGAGTACAACCAACTCAATAAGAAATAAATCCAACCTTTAGACTGAAAGTAGTGACGAATTTGAGTAATACAGTCCACATGTAGTATTAACAGTACAGAAACTTACAACAAATATGACAGTGATATCTCAGAAATTTATAATCTACAAGTAAAGGTACAATAATATAGACATGCTTTCAGGTTATGCAATAAAACTCAACACAGAACAGGGCAGATCCAGCCCAAAATGCAAATAAACTAGGGCAGATCTAGCCCAAAAGTAAATAACTGCTAGCATTGCGCTCACTGTGGATGTGCAGACTCTAGAGGGCCTATCCATCCCAAGCGCTATAATAAGTCAAATTCTGGCATGAATCAAAAAAAAGCCTGCTATGGCGTGCAACCCGATCCCATGAATATCACTCACGATAGACCCTCAGTCTTAATCAGTCATTAATCTCTCTAGTCTCTCGGGCTCACCAGAATCATGATAATCAGCCCAAACAATGATGATATGATGCATCAAATAAAGGATAACAGAGGCTGAGACATATTATGCAAATAATAGTTGTGACTGAGTACAATTTGACAAATTAAGCAAATAATTCAACATGTAACACGACCTCTGTGGGTCCCAACATGGAGCCTAAGCATGATTTCTAACATGACTGGCAGCTCAATTGCTCTAACACATGGTAAAAATACAGGTAACAGCAAGATTATTCAATTACACAGTTCCACAGAGTTGACCAAGTCACAAGTCTTACGGTGCACGCCTATACACCTGTCACCTAGCATGTGCGTCACCTCAATAACAATCACATAACACGAAATTCAGGGTTCATACCCTCAGAACCATGTTTAGAAGTGTTACTTACCTCAAATAGTGCAAATCCATATTCCGACAAGCCCTTGCCTCGCGAACCGGCCTCCGATTGCCTCAAATCTAGCCACAAACAGTTCGATACAATCAAAACGAGCCAAAGGAATCAATTCCATAAGAAAATACTAAGTTCTTAATCAAAAGTCAAAAAGTTAACTCAAAAGTCAACCCCCGGGCCCACATCTCGGAATTCGATAAAAGGGACATAATCCAAACACCCGTTCAACCACGAGTCCACCCATACCAAAATTACTCAAATCCGATACCAAAATTTCGATCAAATCCACAAAATGCGGCCTAAGGACTTTCCTTCATTTCCTCCCAATTTTTCAACCCAAATCACTAATTAAATGATGAAATCAAAGATATAAACATGGAATTTGACCAAAACTAAGTAAGAATTACTTACCCCAATCACTCCCTTGAAAATCTCTCCAAGAATCGCCTCCAACATAGCTCCTAAAATCAAATTTGTGATATGAACTCAAACCCTCGTTTTTGAAATATTTAAAGTCTGCCTAGATATCCTTAATCGCGATCACGGAAACACCTTCGTGATCGCGAAGAACAAATTCCACTGCCCCAGAACTTCCTCTACACGATCGCATAAACACTCACGTGAACGTGAAGCATAAGCTTCCTAGGCCTGTTGATCGCAGATAGACCCACGCGTTCGCATAGAACAATGTGTGTGGACAGCTCTTGCCTCCTTTCCTCTTCGCGAACGCAGCTTAGCCCACGCGTTCGCGATGCACTGATTCTCCAACCTACGTGATCGCATACTTGAACTAGCGGTCACATTGAACAAAATGCCATAGCTGCTCCAATTAGCCTACGCGATTGCTGACCTTCCCACAGGATCGCGTATAAGGAAACCAGATCACTGCACCAGAAAATTTCAGCAATTCTCCAAGTCCAAAAATTGATCCGTTAACCATATGAAACTCACCCCAGGCCCTGGGGACCTCAACCAAATATACCTATAAGTCCTAAAACATGATACGAACTTAGTCGAGCTTTCAGTTCACATCATAAAGCGCTAAAACTACGAATCGTGCATCGATTCAAGCCTAATGAACTTTTGAATTTCTAACCTCCACATTTGATGCAGAAACCTATCAAATCAGTCTGATTGACCTCAAATTTTGCACACAAGTCAACAAATGATACAACAGACCTACTCGAACTCCCGCAACTAAAATCCGAGCTCGATAATTACAAAGTCAACTCTCGGTCAAACTTCTAAATTTTCAAAGCTTCTAATTTTTCAACTTTCGCCATTTCAAGCCTAATTCAACTACGGACCTTCAAATCACTATCCGCACACGCTCCTAAGTCCAAAATCACCCAACGGAGCTAATGGAACAATAAAAACTCTATTCCGGAGTCGTTTGCACATAAGTCAACATCCGGTCAACTTTTTCAACTAAAGCTCCCAATCTTGAGACAAAGTGTCTCAACTCATTCCGAAACCTCCCCGGAACCAAACCAACTACTTCGGCAAGTCACATAGCAACTTTTAAGAATATAATGAGCATTAAATGGGGAATGTGGCTACAACACTCTAAACGACCGACCGGGTCGTTACAAATAAACTGTGATTAAATTATAGTGGGATTTAATTCATCCGAATTTCGAATTATTACTATAGCTGATAGCCTCTTATTATTTATGTGGTCCCTGCTATACCTAGTAAAAACCTTGACAGACTTGGATAAAACTTGACTTGGAAGAAAAGTTCTCCGTTTGAGTTAGACTAGGATTCTGCTACTAGCAGAATCCTATACGATTTTGGCCTGATTTTTGGCTTAATTTCGGGTCTACAAATAGAAGACTAGTTTCACCTAATAACTCACTCTTTAGAGTAATATTATTTGCCCACACAAATAATTTCGTCCAACGCTTTACTAGGAGCATAGCAGAAGACTGCAGCCTTGAATTCTTGCTCTGTGAAGGACTTGTGCAACAGTTTTGAGAGGTTAGTTCTTCTAATCTTTGTAGTTAAATCATTGTCTAGTTTACATTTTTGTGATACCTGTGTTTATGCTTGCTTCCGCTGCGCGTGTTCTAACATGGACTTCATATTCTAGATATTTTTTAAAAAATTTCTATATAAAGTCTTAAAAGTATATTTAAAAATTATAAATTTATACGTCGGTTTGGTTCAAATTTTTTTACTCAATACCAAACTAAATCAAACTAAACCTAATCAAAATTTTTAATCGATTTGATTTGACTTTTTGATTTGTAGTGATTTTCTGTTTCGATTTGAACACCTCTACCGAATACTAAGTGTGAGGTCAATGTGCTTCCAAGTTAGGTGGCACTAGACTGCAGTTTAAGGTTTATAAAAAGGTTGGTCTATAATTGTTTTTTCGAATTTTCACCTTAACAGTGGAGAGAGAAAGGCATAGGTTTTGGTGTTAAAATATAGATTGGAGAGTTTGAGGAGCACAAAATATTCAAAATATAGAAGAATATTGATAAGTTGATCTAGAGGTGACAAATAAGTGCGTTGGATTGAACATGAACGGTAAAATAACAAGATTAATAGATGTATGGGTTACTAGTTGGCCTTAGATGAGTTGGCTCAGATAAACTAAACAATCGGTCATAATCTTGATATAAGGTTTGGTATTATTTTATACAGTTTTTGACTGGTATTTCGTTTAAGTATAGTAACACCAATATAGTTTTGTACCACACATACAATATTATTTTATGCGGATTCAATAAGGGATAAACTTATACTAGAATTAGCTTTGTTAAGATATAAAACACCTACACAACTTTTGATTTCTCCCTTTTATCTTCTATTTATTTTAAAACACGTAAAATTTGAATTAAACTCACATATATCACCCATTATTTTATTCTTAATGCAACGAACCTAATATTCACAAAAACACACTAAATAATCAAGTGATTATCAATTCATTTATTACAATTAATGCATTCTGTATAATCTCTAGATAAATCGAACGATCCTTGGTTAATTAATTTAAAGAAATTGTACCATGCACTCTCATTTTTCAAGAACAAGGATTTAAATATTATATTTTGTTAATTTGACCTCCATTGCGCGTTAAAGATAACATGGTGAGTTTCACGGTCTTGCAAAGCGGTTATAAGTAAGATTAAACACATTTTGTTTGTACTCTTTTGTATGTAATTTGATATATCAGGAGAAAATAACAGTTAATAAGATTCAATAAGCAGTCGGTATTTTATCCTACTCATATCACCATGGATACATGAATTTTAAGTCATATTCAAAAGGTTTGAGATAATTTGCAAAGTAAAAGCCATTTGCCCTAACTAACCAATAACATATATTACCACGACCTTTGCACTTCCCTGACAAGCCACCATCAAAAACGTTAAAGGTTATGGTCTTCATATTCCAAACAAATTCACATTTGAATTTAGTTGACGCCCAAAGATCCTCGCGAAAATGCCAATGAAAGCCATTTCCATTAACAAGAAAATGAGTTCCAAGATCATCATTTTTGGACCAACAATGGATGAACAAAGAATTCGTATTATTAGGGAGGTCATCAGCAACTCATATTTGATAACCATCTAAAGGAGAGTTAGATCTAATGCCAACAACTCCATTGAAGCACAAGATAAATAAAGATGCAAAGATTAGTGTCGTGATATTAAAGTGCATGCTGAGAATGACAAAAGATAATTGACCCCAATGAATATTTTTTTCTCCTACTATTGGTCTTATTAGTGTTTCTTCTTCACAAGAATGAAAAGGCTATTAATTAATTCATGAGGGAAAAGCTCCATTAATATAGCTTATTCACATACCTAGAAAGTCAAACAATTTTAGATTACACAATCTATGCAATTTTGGAGTTAGTGATAGCACACTTAGGCATTAATGATTTTTATCATATAATTGCAGAAAATGACGAGCTCTAATTGATACTCAAAATTAGATTTGACCAATAGTCTTATAACGGTTGATGCTAAACATCAATATGGATCTATCTATATGTTATCTCATCTACAGTTATATCTATATTTATATTATTGTAAAATGTTATGAAGCATAATGTTAATCGACGAAAACAATTCCAGAAAGTTGATCGATCGTTTTACCCTTTAAATACTAAATTATTTCTTCAAATATATAGTTCTTTCTCTTAAAGTCGTTATACTTTTATCTGCGTTATCTAGCTCTATCGTTATCCAAAGCTAATTCAATTGTATTTGCGTGGGCAAAGTTGTAGCTCTAAAAAGAAATTCCAGAACCAATCCTCTTATAGTTTACATGCTTAGATATCTTGTTCAAGTTATTTCAGTATCATAATTCAAGGAAATTCATATCATATTTAGGCTTCGTATAAAAAAAGGGTGGGCTGAAATCTAGGAAAATACCCTGGGGATCTTTATACGAATAGCCATTCATATTCATTGTTTACTTTTTCTAATCAGATACATAGAATATACATTGATTACACATAATTTTACACATATAATACATAAATTATACATATGTTAAGCTTTCACCGGCTATTTTTAGTTTAAGAGATTAGATAAACGGTTATTTGAGTTAATTCTTTAATAGTTGTAATAGGAAACAATAAATCTTTTTTGTTTAAGTTAGCAGATTTTGGTTATGTTTTTACTTTAAATTTTCATTCTGTCTTGTGATTATTATTAATTTATTAAATTAATCTAGCTCTTTGTGCTTTAAACTACTCGTGGTTGGTCCTTACCCTTGCATGATTTGAGATAATGTCGAGCATAAAATATAATAAAGAAAAAAAGATATATATATATATATATATATATATATATATATATATATATATATCATATCTGTTTCTAGAACTGCGTCCGTCTATTTAACTATTTTTGCAATCTCAAATCAACTGTGGTTATCTATTATTCAGCCATTTTTTGCGTTTCATATCATTAGTGTGACCCAAGTTTTCATGATAGACATGGTCGTTTAAAGGAAGGACACGTAGAATAGAAGATGGGGATAGCCACTGAATATAGCTATTTCGCTTGTCAGCGGAAGGAATAACGATCATAAAAGGAGTATTAAATGTTTTATCCAGAATATTTTGCAGCATTAAGGATGATGGCCCGTTAAAAGGAATTTGACATTTATGTCTACCGTTATATTTTCATCAATGGCCCTCATAATTGACATTAAAGAATGGTATGATCCTAGGACCTCCTTTCCTGGACGTAGCTATAAATAGTGAGCACTATTGTCATTGTAAGTGACACGAATTTTCTACCTACTTACACTACATTCTATACAGCATTTTAATACAATTTTACTTTCTCGCTTTTGATCTTATCATTGTTGTGCCCCGAAACCCTGTTCCCGGACTCATTAGCTCTGCTATTCCATCTGTTAGAATAGGATTAGTATTATACTCTTGGTATTTATTTACACTGCATCAGAGAGTTGTACAAATATGCTTTTATTCTTGTACAGAGGACAACTTATACATACAAAACCCTTACCCTGTTTAGGGTAAGCATAGCATTTGTACCAATTCTATCATGATATCTGATACAAGCGGCGATCCTGAGTATTAATCCCGTCATCGTCTGGTGTTTCTCTCTCCGGCGACTTCGTCTTCCCGTTACTCCGTTGTTGTTCTTCTTCTACGTTCTCTGCTACTACGGGCACTTCGCCGGCTTCGGTTGGCTTCGGTTGTTAACAATTCCTTCTAATTCTTCATCAGATTTGCTTTTTCGCGTTGACTTTGAAGTGAGGTTTCCTCTATCTACATTTATTCTTTGTGTCCTCATTGACAGTTGACAAACTCTAGCGATTATATCAATTGCGTTTATGTACTGTCACTATTTTCTTGTTATTGATTAGGTGTTATTAGTTTGGTGCAACGTGATTCTTCTTGGATTAGCATTATTCTGCTTTTACATGATGGCATCTGCAATCCCTTTCTCTGTTCATATAAAGGATTTGGTCTCTGAAACATTGCACCAAACTAATTATTTGAAATGGACTCACTCACTTCAACCGGTGTTGGAGATGTATGATCTCTTTGGCCATATTGATGGTTCTAATGTGGCACCTTCACAATTTCTGCCTGTTACTGAGGGTTCATCATCTGTTCAGCAAATCAATCCTGAATATGCAAAGTGGCGTAAGGATGACCGTTTTATTATTACTTGGATTCATGCTACTATACATTCTGATCTCATTCATTTACTCTATGATTGCTCTACTGCTCCCGATGCTTGGTCTATGCTTAAAATACATTTTCTTCATCAGTTTACTGCCGGTGAGATGCAGTACAAATATAGTCTTCAGACATTTAAAAAATGAGACCTATATATTGATTCGTACATGGCAAAGATACATGAATTTGCCGATTGCCTTCATTCTATCGGCCATGGTGTGGATGACCCTGAATTGGTACGTTGTGCTTTGAATGGCCTTCTTGTCTCTTATGAATCATTTACTGTTATGGCTTCGAATATGCGCCCTCCTCTGACTTTTGCAGAGTTGTGGACTATGCTCATTACCCACGAGGTGCGCACTCTGCCTACAAGTGATGTGGCCTCTACTCTCTGTCTACTGCTTTGTTAGCTGGTTCATCTTCTGATGTTACTTCATCTTCTCCTGTTGTTCCATCTTCTGGCCGTGGTAACTTTGGTCATTCTAGAAACTATCATCGTGGGAAATCTGGTCGTGGTCGTGGCTCTGGTCGACGAGGTCGTGGTTCTCCTTTTCAACAGTCTTATGGAGGCCATTATCAGCATAATGTTCGGGCAGTAGTCCACAATTCCTCATGGATATGACAAGGGTGTTCTTGGTGCTTCCCCTATTAAGATGCTTCCATTTGCCATGCCGAACCCGACTACTCCTATGGTTACTTCTCAGATTTGTAGTATGATTGGCCATATAGCTATCTCTTGCTCGCATCGTCATAATTATTCATTTGCTCCCACCACAGCTCAAGCACACTTGGCAGCCTTGTCCCTCCATTCCTCGACTGACAAGAATTGGTACTTGGATTCGGGAGCGACCTCACACATGTCTTTTGACAAAGGTAATATTTCTTCTCCTACTCCTACTTTCAATAATTCTATACTTGTTGGCAATGGTGAATCGGTTTCTATTCATTCTTTTAGTTCTTCCTCCTTGCCCACTTCGTCGCATACGTTTTCCTTGCCCTCTGTCTTATGTGTTCCGCTTCTTCGTAAAAAGTTACTTTCTGTTCGTCAATTTACCAAAGATAACATTTTCTCAATTGAATTTTTTCCTTGGGGTTTTGTTTTGAAGGATTTGCAGACAGGGAAAATCCTTCACAAATGCCACAGTGACAAGTCTCTCTATCCATTTTTTTAACTTGTTTCCTGTTCGTCCTCTTCTTCATCAGAAGCCCTTGGTTCCTGCATCAGTTTGGCACGCTCATCTTGGTCATGCAGGATCTACAGTCCTTGCGTCACTTAGGTCTAGGAATTTTATTTCTTTTAATAATACAGACCTTGGGTCATTCTTTTGTAATTCTTGTTTGACTTCTAAGCATTCTACTTAACCCTTTTCTATTAGTACTTCTTCTTCAACTCATGTGTTAGAGTTGATTCACTCTGATGTATGGATGTCACCCGTTCCCTCTGTTACTGGATTTCGATATTATGTTATTTTTATTGATGACTTTTCCAAGTATTTGTTGCTTTATCCATTGGGGAATAAAAGTGAAGTTTTCCATTGCTTTTTGCATTTAAAGCACTTGTGGAAAAGCAATTTTCTGCTTCTATCAAATATTTTCGTTCTGATGGTGACTAGTGCGCAATTCTTGACAGTTCTTTCTAGTAATGATATTACTTTTCAGCACTTTTGTCCTCACACACCACAACAAAATGGTGCAGCTGAGCGCAAACATCGCCATCTTGGTGATATGGATCGTACTCTCCTTTATCATGCCAAAGCTCCACTAAATCTTTGGGTTGAGCCTTTTCAAACAGCCGCATACTTGATAAATCGACTACCGACTCCTTTACTCAATTATTCCTCTCCCTTTCGTCTTCTTTTTGGGATTGATCTCGACTACTCTATTTTACATCCATTTGGTTGCCTCTGTTACCCCAATTTGCGCCCTTATAGAATTCACAAACTAGATAATCCCTTATTTCCTTGTATCTTTATTGGCTATAGTTCCAATCACAAAGGATATCGATGTCTCCGTCTTGATATTCAACGTGTTTATACAAGTAGATATGTTCGCTTTGTCGAACATTGCTTTCCCTATGCCACTCCATATCTTCTTCCTTCTTTCCTTAAGTTTTCTTCCTCTACTTGTCATAACCCATTGCCTCAGCCCTCCCGCATTGTATCACCTACTATAGCACACTCTAGTTCTCCCTCTTATGATGTTCTTGCTCCTCCTTCTACATCTCAGGTTTTGCTTGACCATTCTTCTATTGCTTCTCAGAGTTCTTACCCGTTGCCTTCGAATAATTCCACACCATCTATAGATATATCTCTTGATCATTCTACATCAATTCCCTTTGTGCCTCCTACTTCACCATTGCCACCTCTTTCTCATCATATGGTTACCAGGTCAAAAGTTGGTGTTGTCAAACCTAATCAGAAGTATGCTTTATTTTATCATTATCTATCTGAATTACCTGTTGAGCCATCTTGTTATAGTTCTGCAGTTAAGGATTCGTTGGCGTGATACTATGGCTGATGAGTTTAATGCTCTTCTAGCTAATCGTACATTGTCTCTTGTTCCTCGCCCTCCAAATATCCATGTAGTTGGTTGTAAATGGGTATATCGGGTTAAGCAAAAATCTGATGGATCTCTTTATCGTTGTAAGGCACGTTTAGTAGCTAAGGGATATACACAGTCTTATGGTGTGGACTATGGTGAAACATTCAGTCCAGTGGTCCATCCTGCTACTATTAGACTGGTTCTTTCTATTGCCCTATCTCGTGGATGGCATATTAACGTTAAAAATGCCTTTCTTATTGGTTTACTAACTGATACTGTTTATATGGAACAACCACAGGGCTTTTGGGATTCTCACTATCCCCATCATGTTTGTAAGCTTCATAAGGCTCTTTATGGTCTTAAGCAGGCTCCTCGGGCTTGGTTTGCCTGCTTTGGCCACTTTCTTATCTCTCATGGATTTTCTAGCAGTCGAGCCGATAGCTCCTTATTTGTTTATAAATCTGGTGAACAATATTTATATCTTCTCCTTTATGTGGATGATATTATCCTTACAGGGTCAGATTCTTCGTTGTTATTATGGTTTTCTGACATGCTAGTGGCTGAGTTTTCTATTAATGATCTTGGAGATCTTCATTTTTTTCTTGGAGTTTGTGTTTCTTGCACTTCTGCATGTTTTCATCTTTCTTAAGCTAAGTATGCTTGGGATATTCTTGATAGAGCTGGTCTTATTGGTTACAAGCCAGTTGCTATTCCAGTATCTTCTTCTACTTCTTTGGACTCTTCCGTTTCTTCTCCAGTTAACAACTCCCTTTATCGCAGTTTGGTTGGGGCTTTGCAATATCTAACATTAACGCGACCTGATATTTCTTATGCTGTTAATAGTGCCAGTCAACATCTGCTGTCCCCTCAGCCTCATCATTTTTCAGCAGTCAAATGCATTTTAAGGTATGTTGCCGGTACATTGCATCATTGTCTTTTGCTACATCCTTCATATTCTATCTCATTGATTACTTACTCTGATGTTGATTAGGCTGGTTGTCCTGATACTCGATACTCTACCTCTGATTCTCTTTTATTTTTTGGTAATAATCTAATCTCTTGGTCTTCTAAGAAGCAACAAACCATATCTCGCTCCAGCATAGAGGCTGAATATCGTGCCATGGCACACACTGTTGCTGATATTCTTTGGGTTTAGCAGTTTTTGCATGATCTTCATATTTAACTTCCGGACCCTCCTCTTCTTTATTATGACAATATTAGTGCATTATACCTGACTGTGAATCCTATCTACCATTCACGGACAAAGCATTTAGCTGTTGATTTCCATTTTGTTCGTGAACGGGTTGCTTCTGATTCTATTTTGGTGCGCTATTTACCAACCGATCAACAACTTGCTGATGTTCTTACTAAAGGTCTTGTTTCCCATAAGTTTAAACGTCTAGAGACAATCTCCACATGCATCCATGTGTCGATTGAGGGGGCGTGTTAGAATAGGATTAGTAATATACTCTTGCGCTGGTATTTATTTACATTGCATTAGAGAGTTGTACAAATATGCTTGTATTCTTGTACAGAGGACAACTTATAATTTCAAAATTCTTACCCTGTTTAGGGTAAGCACAGCATTTATACCAATTATATCACCATCTACATTCTAAGGCTAAGTATTTTATATTTCATTAGTTATGTAATTACTTTTTGGATCAAATTAATTCACTTGTCTAGGAACCACGAACAGATTTAACTATACCGTTTTTCGGGTAAACAACCTTTCGTGGGGACCCTTTTGGCTTTTATACTATTTTCATTGTATAATAAATATATTTAGAACTTAATTATGATCTAAACATGACTTAGGCCTAAAGATTACGTAGTTCTAGCAGAAACTGCACTAGATGATGTTAGAAATTGTAGCTAATTTATTAACTTATTTACTCAAGTTTGTTAACAATTTTGACTTTTAATTTGAAAACTGACCATAAAGTCTAAGTGATTGCTTTATTATTTAATTTGTGTGATCACAAGATCAAGAGAAAACAAAAGGTAAAACCACTCAATCAGCCGTTGATATATTTTATACTAACAATGTTGCATTCTTTGTATCACCAAGGATACATGAATACTAGATCATATTCGAAAGGATTGAGATAATTTGCAAAATAGAAGCCATTTGCCCTAACTAACCAATCACATATATTACCACAACCTTCACACTTGCTTGACAAGCCATGATCAAAAACGTCAAAGGTTATGGTCTTTGTTCCAAACAAATTCACATTGGAACTTAGTTGTCTCCCAAAAGTTTTCGCGAAAATGCCAATGAAAACCCTCTCCATGCATGATTAAGGAAATGAGTTCCAAAATTAGTGTCTTTAGACCAACAACGGAGGAATAAAGTATTCGTACCATTAGGAAGGTCATCTGCGATCCACACTTGATAACGTTGTAAGGCAGAGTTAGAACTAATAGCAAAAACACCGTTGAATGAGATGATAATTAAAGATGAAAAGATTAAAGCATTAATGTCAAAATTCATGTTGAGAATGAGGGAAATAGAAGATTGACCTAAGTGAATATAAACTTTAGGTTTTTTCTTCTCTTGTTGCTCTTATTAGTGTTCCTTTTTTCACATGAATTAAAAAGGCTATTTATGAATTCTTACCAAAAGCTCCATCAAACATTAATTTAGTACATTCATGTATACCTATAATTAATTGCAGATAGTGGCAAGTTCTAATACTTAAACTAGATTTGACCAATTATTTTATAATTGTGGAAGTTTAAACATTAATATGTGGTGACGTTTATGCTTTGCATATCGAAGGATCGATCGAACTTTAGTGGAGGCAGCTTATGAGTGTATCACACAGCTA
Organism: Nicotiana obtusifolia; assembly: GCA_002018475.1. NCBI lineage: Eukaryota > Viridiplantae > Streptophyta > Magnoliopsida > Solanales > Solanaceae > Nicotiana > Nicotiana obtusifolia. Next base: position 292,341 of record MCJB01003324.1, on the reverse strand, counting down.
GCTAATTATTCGTTGTTTTTATCTTCGTACTTCACTATTTGGTTTCTAATTTGCATGTTTCATGTTAGAACAAAAAATATGAGTAAGTTTGAAAATTGTGATTTTTCCCAAAAACTTCCAACAATCAGGTAAGACGTTTCATTATTAAATGGCACGAGGAAAGTACATCTCTATGCGTACATGTCAATGTATGCATGCCGATTGTAATACAATGCAGTGATGAAACCATATGCATACTCTCAGCGAATCAATACACTCAGTCCTCCCAATCACTCATATCCTCATAGTCACTCAGTCCTCACAGTCACTCAATCCTCCCAGTCACTCGGCACTCGCACTCAGTAGGTACATGCACTCAGTAGGGGTATTACAGACTCCGGAGGGGCTCCTTCAGCCCAAGCACTATAATAAGTCAATCATGGCGTAAATCAATAGCATTTGTTGCAGCGTGCAGCCAGCTCCCATCATAAATTAATGATACTTGCTGCCGGCGTGCAGCCCGATCCCATCAATATCCTCACAATCAGGCCCTCGGCCTTGCTCAGTCATCAATCTCTCCAGTCTCTCGGGCTCACAATGTCATGAAAATCAGCCCAAAATTAATGATGTGATGGATCAATAAATGGTAACAGAGACTGAGATATAATATGCATATGAATGCGTACGACTGAGTATGTAATTGCAATGTAAGCAAATAACTCAACAGCAAAAATGACCTCAGCGGGTCCCAACAGAATAAGCATGGAGCCTAGACATGGTTTCTAACATGGATCATAGCTCAGTGGCTCTAGTACGTAGAGATTTCATGGTTACAGATAAGATCAGGTAGCTACACAGTACCACATAAATAATAGAGTCACGATTCACACGGTACACGCCCACACATCGGTCACCTAGCATGGGCATCACCTCAACACCAAACATATAACACGTATATTCAGGGTTCATACCCTCAGCACCAAGTTTAGAGTGTTACTCACCTTGAACAAGTCAAATCCAATACCAAGCAAGCCAAATAATGCTCCAAAAATGCCATCTCGCACGTATCGACCTCCGAACGATTCGAAACTAGCCAAAAGCAACCGAAGAATATCAAATAATGTCAAATGATAAAGGTCAAATCTTTAATCAAAACCCCAAAGTAAACCAAAAAGTCAAACCCGGGTCCTCGCCTCGGAATCCGACGAAACTCACAAAATAGGATAACCCATTCAATTATGAGTCCAACCATACTAGTTTCGCTCAAATCCGCCTCCAAATCGACGACCAAAACTCAAAAATTCACTTTCTGAAACTTTTGGCAAAAACCTCAAAATTTCACTTTTGAAATCATCAACCAATTTCCAAAAGTGAAAATAGATTCATGAAATATAATCAAAATCGAGTAGAGAATACTTATCCATATAGTAAAAATCGCCTCAAAAATTGCCCAAATCTGAGCTCCCCAACTCAAAATATGACCAAATGAACAAAACCTCGATATTAAATATTTTTGCGCAGCTGTTCTGCCTCATTTCGTGTGCCAAATAATTCTGAAACTCGCTTTTGATGCCTCCAATGAATTCCTTGTGAAATTTCAGTGAAGTTACGCATTTGAATCACTCCATTTGACCTTATAATGAAGGAGATATATTGTTTTCAATATTTGCAAATAGTACAGATTTTTAAATACCAATTCAGTGGCAATTTCATAATTAATCTGAAAAATCTAGCAACCAAATTCTTAGCAAAATGACCATAAACTCCCCATAAGATGTTCAAATTTGATGATTCGTTTTGCTATGGCTACGCAATTAGATAGGGATCTAATGCTTCAATCAAAATGGAAATTGGAGCTCGTTTGCTTAATGCGGTACCATTTATGCTTGAAAAAATGACGTCGAAACATAAAAAAAAACGAGCGCAACACAAGCCAAACCTATCTGAAACTCACTCGAGCCCCTCGGGACCCTGTCCGAACATACCAAAAAGTCGCATAACATAACACGGACCCACTCGAGGCCTGAAATCACGCATACCAACATGAAAACAACGAATCGCACCTCAAATCAAATTTAATGAACTTTCTACTTCCAAAAACTCGCGCCTAAACATATCAAATCAACTCGGAATGAACTCAAATTCTGTACAAAAGTCCCAAATGACATAATGAAGCTATTCCAATTCTCGAAATCACAATCCGAATCTGATATCCTCAAAGTCAACTCTCAGTCAAACTTATGAACTTTCCAAACCTTCAAATTTCCAACTTTCGCCAATTAGCGCCGAAACCTTCTAGAAATATCCAAATGCAAATCCGGACATACGCTCTAGTAAAAAATTACCATTCGGACCAAACAAAATCATCAAATCTCCAATATGAGGTCAAACACTAAAAAAGTCAAACTTCGTCAACTTTTCCAACTTTAAAGCTTCAATCATGAAATTCATTCTTCCAAATAATTCTGAATTACTGAAAAACCAAAACCCACGATAAAGAAAAGTCGTAATAAATCATAAGGAGCTACTCATGCCCTCAAACAACCGAGCAAAGTGCAAATGCTCAAAACGACCGGTGGGGTCATAACATTCTCCCCCACTTAAACATAGGTTCGTCCTCGAATGTGCCAAGAGTCGTTCCAAGCCCATCAAACCGCCGTGTAACCTTACCATGCACATACCCGGGGGTGATCCCATGTCACCTTAATCCATATAAGCCCGACAACACAATATAACTGAAGATCATTACTCCAACTCAGATCGTAAACCGTAGAATCCAATTTCCACATCCAGAATTCCTTACAATACCTGAATCTCGCACCTACACTTTATATAAGTCTGAACAAGTTGTATCGAGCCATAACCATAACCCAAGATGCAATCACATAATGTACCACATAACTCAGATGCTTACAACAATAACTTTTGACCACAACAGCTGCTCAAAACACACCCAATACCGGTAATGAACCTCATAAAACAAAACCTCGTTCTAAAACCCGTACACTACCGATGATGAAAAAAATACGCAAAAACTCTTAATCACTTATTAGATCAACAAGTCATGGAGCCCTCTCTCGTCCAATCAGAACTAAGACAAATCCTAAGCCGACTTCTGTCGCGACCCGAAATTTTCACCTTCGGGGCCGTGATGGCTCCTAACATTTCACTTGCTAGGAAAGCCAACATTAGAGGATCTTTAAGCCAATTTTTAATCAATTCAATTGAGTAAACCAATTAAGCCGAAAAGAAACTAAAACGGAATACAAATGATATAAAACCAATAATATATAAGTACAACCCGGATCTGAAGTCACAAGTTCATGAGCTTCTAGAATCTCTACAAAATAGGGTTTGAAATAAATACAATTGTCTCAAATGAAAAGTAAATAGGGGAAATGGAAGGGGACTTCAAGGTCTGCGGATGCCAGCAGATTTACCTCGAGTCTCCAAATGCCAATCCGAGCTGGTATGCCTCACGGACAGCTGGGACCAGTACCAAAATCTGCACAAAAAGTTTAGAGTGTAGTATGAGTACAACCGACCCAATGTACTCCGTAAGTGTCGAGCCTAACCTCGATGAGGTAGTGACGAGGCTATGACAGGACACTCACGTAATTAAACCTGTACATACGGAAATATACGTACAAATAACAGCAAATAAAGAATTAATAAGTACAATTGGGAGGGGACATGCAAAAGGGGTACAAGATACAATAACTACAGCAGGGAATAATAACAAGAATCAGTCAATAAACCTTCAATCAACAAAATGAACAAGCATAATGAATAAAACTACTCGGCATCACCCTTCGTGCTTTTACTCTCAGCCTTACTATGAAACAGTATTAACTGTACGGCATCACCCTTCGTGCATTTACTCTCAATCTCACCATAAAATGATAATTACGCATGGCATCACCCTTCGTGCTTTTACTCTCAATTTCATCATGATCAATATATACGGCACGGCATCACCCTTCGTGCTTTAACACTCTCCCTTACCATGTAAAATGAACATATAAAAATAGGAAGATGGAATAAGCAATATCAAGTTTTACGTCAACAATAGTTCCACAATACTAATCTCAACTTCAGAAACAATACTCAATTATCACATATAGCTCATAAGTACTGAAAGAACGATTAATTTATCAATTAACTAGTCTAAGCATGGATATCAGGATCAAAGAAAGAGATAGATTACAAGAAACAAGTTCCACCCGCATGCTTTAAGTCAATAACAACGCATAAGTACTCGTCACCTCATATATATGTTGTGTCTAACATTTAAACAAGTAGAAAATAGGCAAACAAGTCCTAATCCCTCAAGTCGAGGTTAACCACGACACTTATTACCTCGCTCCAAAAGTCGACTCAAAGCTCTACTAGAGCCTTTTCCATAGAATCCGTCTCCAAACCACTCGTATCTAACCACAATTGACTCAATAATGTCAAATATTGCTAAAGGAATCAAATTACAATACATAAATTTAGGATTTCCATACTTTTCCCAAAAAAGTTAAAAATTGACCCCGGGCCCCCTTGGTCAAAACCTGAGGTTCAGACCAAAATCCATTTTCCCATTCACCTCCAAGCCCAATTATGTAATTAGTTTCGGAATTCGACCTCAATTTGAAGTCCAAATCCCTAATTTGCAAAAACCATCAATTCTTCCTAATCCCTAGTTTTTCTACCATGGAAGAACAAATATTAGGGCTAGAAATTAATGGGTGATGTCAGAAATGGAAGAAAATGAGTTAAAACGCATAAACCTATGAATTGATGTTGAGTTTTCTCTTAAAAATTGCCTCTAGGCCGAGCTCTAATGGGGAGTTTATGAAAAATGGAAGAATCTCGTTTTTTGGTTTGTTTTTAATCACTGGGCGTCAGGCCTTCTTCGCATTCGCGAAGGGCCTGACACGATCGTGAAGCATCGGCTCAAATAGCCTATGCGTTAGCGAGATACCCTTCACGTTCGCAAAGGCTTACACCCACCAGCCTACGCGTTCGCGAGCCTTGTGATGCGTTCATGAAGAGTATTGGTCAGTTCCCCTCCCCCAGGTCAACAAAGCGACGTGTTCGCAATACACTGTTTGCGTTTGCGAAGGGCAGCCCCCCCTCCACTTCACGTTCGTGTATAGTCCTTCGCGTTCGCATAGAGTAAACTCCTCCCCTGCCCATTTCCCCCTTCGCGATCGCGGTAGTGGCTTCGCGATCGCGAAGTACATTACACTAGAAACCAACAGAAGTCCAAAAAATCAGATTTTTCTAAGTTTAAATCATCTGCAGCCTATCCGAAACTCACCCAATCCCCCGGGGCTCCAAACTAAATATGCACACAAGTCCGAAAACCTCATACGAACTCGCACACGCGATCAAAACACCAAAATAACGCCTAGAACTACGAATCGGACACCAAATTAAATGAAATTTACAAGAAAACTTTAGAACTTCTATTTTAACAACCGGACGTCCGAATCACGTCAAACCAACTCCGTTTCTCACCAAATTTGACAGACAAGTCATAAATATAGTAATGGACCTATACCGAGTTCCGAAACTAAAATATGGACCCGATATCAATAAAATCAAACATTGGTCAAATCCTTAAAGTCATTAAACCTTTAAACTTTTAATTTTTGAATAAAAGCGATAACTCGAGCTAGGGACCTCCGAATTTGATTCCGCGCATACGCCCAGGTTCCAAATCACGATACAAACCCACCGAGACAATCAAAATACGGATCCGAGTCCGTTTGCTCAAAATATTGACCGAAGTCAACTCAAATGAATTTTTAAGGCAAAATTTTATTTTTTATCAATTTTTAACATAAAAGCCTTCTGGAAAAACACCCAGACTGCGCACGCAAATCGAAAAAGGCTTAGGGAAGCTATTGGAGGCTTCGAAACTAAGAATTAAGATTTAAAACTCTAGATGACCTATCGGGTCATCACAACTTCTGATATTATTCCTCCATACATATTGTAATCAAATCCAATAGTAACCATTTCAGGCCCAAAGACTTCATCACATCAAATATAAGCTACTCTACTGACATGCCACACCAATACTACCTAGAGCCACGCAACAGTTCAAATGCACTCAAAAATGAAAAATGACTCAAATGAGAGAACCATTCTGCAAGCTCAACAATTACCACCACAACGCAATGCTAAGAACCCATCACACACATTAGAACCAAAACACACGAATCTATCACAAGAGATCATATCCCATCATAACCCAGCTGCAATACGTGACCCATCCAAACACCGATCCATATGAAATACCTCGAGACCCAATGCTCAAAATCAACAACCATAAGCAATTCGACACTAAGTACACGAGTGCATGATCATAAACATGGAGAAGAAATTAACGCAATATACCACAGCTCGGAAAGACCATAACCAAGGCGCAGTCAACATTCCACACCCCAATCAACATGTTGCTCGAATTTCGCTATAAGGCCAAAACAGAACTGCATCATGTGTGCACAAAACCAATAAATCACAACCCCTCGTAGCATAGAAGAATAACTCATAGAACATATCCGAACACTAACAAGCTCAACTCTAACCGAATGCTGCACCCCTCAACAGAAATATCTGAGTCAACAAATTTGACCCGGTGTAGAATACACATCCTCAGTGAGCCTACCAATGGCCTCCAAATTAACTCCGGTCATCCACAAATAGATAAATAACCCTCCAACAGTCCACAATGACGGAACCATAACACATACTATCATCTGGCTAGCTTTGTCCACATCTTCACAGTCCACAACCACGAAACAATCTGCTTATAGGAACTCCCGTTCTCCAAATCCATAGAACACACAAATCACCATATTTGATCCCAACTCCATCGCCGAATGTCTAACACATCTCCCATATATGATCATCCCACGAGGAATACTTCGATAATACTTCCGTGCCACATAGCAAAATTTGAATGTCAGCAGTCAATCAACCAGACGAGTACCACAATGCCAATGAAGCATTCATAAGTCAAAACTCAGTGCACCTTCTGAGATGCGCACCCTTCTCAGGTAATACCAAGTAGTTATAGCATTCATCTAAACATTGAAAACCGTCCATGTTGTCTAAGAATTTATGATCTTCCCTTCAAAAATGAACCATGACCTTGCACATGCAAACCTCAATCCCACAGGACATACCACATCTATCATGCCATCATATGAAAAGCACGAGAATCTCATAATCAACTCTGAGTCACCAGCAGAATACATACCCGATCAGTCAGAACCTTCCATTTGATCCCATCCAAGAGAAAATCACACTACGAAATATGCTCCTCACGCCAGTAGGAAATATCCATCTCCAACTGTGGTAGAAACCACCGAGAACTCTTCGAAACCCATTTGCACATAACCAAGTCATCGGAACTGAATCTCTCTAACACAACCAAGCCACGCTAGTCGCCAAACCCAAGAGTATTGCCACAAGCTATCCTATTTCTCCGAGTTTCTTCTGAAATGCATCAAGTTGATACTTCTCCTCACCATGATACCACGATCCTCAACCAAAACTCACCCTACGAGATCCTAGAATAAAACCACATCGCCCTAAGGCCCATAAGCTGTTGTATTCCCTCTTGAGCACCCCAAAAGTACCACAACCAAGACATCCACTCTGAAGAGGTCCTTTGTGAATCTAAAATTGTTTCCTTTACCTTCCTAATACTAAATGTAGAATCCATAATAATATAGAAATACCTCGAGCCTTGACACCATCTAATATAAATCTCAAATTCTAGCCATGTACAAATTCAAAAATTCTCAATTGCCAAATATAAATCTTGAATCCATTAGAACCTTCTCGAGATTCATCCACTCAGCTCAAATCTCAATTGCCCAACCCAAACGAGTCGAACGACCTGTGTCCCATTAGCATAACAGCACCCAAAGAAGTAACCCCGCCTTAACGCAATCGGGTAAATCCCTACTCCATGCATACTACATCCTTCATGAATAACAAACTCAAATCATTCCATGATTCCCATATACCTATGAAGTGTAATGCATCATGCATCCAGAAATTTACTCGCTTAAGTCATCTCAAAACAAACATCTGCAAGCCATAACCGATCCACAAGTATGCCTCAGACCAAAACCAATACAACACATAACCGTATAATCAACTCGTCGATAGCAGACTCCCCCACTTGGCTCACATCCATGGAATAAAACATTTGATAACTTACAATACATTACCGCCATAATACCACAGTGAGATTCAACCAAATCCTTCATAAACGCATTTAACACAAACCACATAATACCTCAAATCACCTGCTAAGCTCGCCTTTATCTTTGTGACAGTTAGGTCAACTTTCGCAACCGATCAAAACTTAAATCACAACACCTATACGTAATGGTAGAAAAGAAAGCCTCCACACAACATCATAAGGATCACACCTACATAGACCACCCCGCAGGAGATAATCCACATGTTTAGCCTCAAACTAACATCTCTCTATACCCTTTTACAGTCACAACTATTACGCAATCACTCAATCTTCTTGATTCTGAACTCATCAACAAGACATGAGAATCTAATTTGTTCCACAATTAAACAACATGAAAGATCCTTCAACACACTCATAACTTAAGATTGTACGTCACATCAAGATAGAAATCAAGCACCTAATAGTCCTTTTACATATCAAGCAAACTCTTCTCAACACACTCGCAGTCACATCATACTCATTATATAGCAATCCAATCACTCATCGAGCCACAAATTCCACTAATAGGAAACTACCGGACTTATAAGCCTAAGAGCACGTGCTCACACAACCGAAATCCCCGTGCTCAAGCTACAATCAATACCCAGCCTCAAGTCCTCTAGACTGGACCATCATCGGCACACAGAAATCACATGCCGCACCTCATCTTTGGAATCACAAGCCGTCGACGCACAGCTCATACCGAGCACCCACATACACATATGAGTGCATGGAAGGAATTCAAAGAGTTACGCTTCAAGCTAAATCAATGATGCACGATAAGGAAAGAAATATGGGAAGTTTATCCTAAATGCCCTGTAGCCTGTCGAAGATAGGTATGGATGTCATCATACCAATCCGCAAGACTCTACTAGACACTTGCTCATGAGTCGTAGACCTATGAACCTAGAGCTCTGATACCAACTTGTCACGACCCAAAATCTAACTAGTCATGATGGCACCTAACCCGACCCGCTAGGTAAGCCAGTTAACAATAAACCAGTTCAAGTGATATTTATTAAGAGAAGAAATGATAATACAACTTAGCTATTATACAAGAATTACCAAGGACTGGTAGTACAAGTCATGAGCTTCTAAGATTTAGAGTTTACAAAGCTAGTGTAAAATAAATATATGATATGTCCAAATTATATATAAATAGATTTTTCATAAGTCTAGAGCAGAGCTATCATGAACAAGAGGCAGCTATAACTGGAACGCAGGTACGTCTTCAATGCTAGCTCCTGTCATACACAACAACGTCAGCATCCAAATATGCACGTAAGGTGCAGAAGTATAGTATGAGTATAACCGACCACATATAGGTTGAAAGTAGTGACGAGCTGGGACAAGGGTCAGAGTCCAACTCCAATAACCAACGATAGTTCATAATAATATAAATAAGATGGTACAAGAAATAACTCAGAGATATGATGCTCATCTAGTTCACTGTTACTGAAAATAAGCATGCTTTTCAAGTATAACAATAAATCCCAAATCTTTCACCGGAAACACCAAAATATGAGTAAGTTTGAAAACTGTGATTTTTCCTAGAACTTCCAACAACAGGTAAGACGTTTCAAATCAAATGTCATGAGGAAAGTACATCTCTATGCCTACATGTCAATGTATGCATGACAATTGTAATACAATGCAGTGATGAACCCATATGCATACTCTTAGTGTATCAATGCACTTAGTCCTCCCAATCACTCATATCCTCACAGTCACTCAATCCTCACAGTCATTCAATCCTCCCAGTCATTCAGCACTCGCACTCAGTAGGTACCTGCGCTCACTAGGGGTGTATACAGACTCCGGAGGGGCTTCTTAAGCCCAAGCGCTATAATAAGCCAATCATGGTGTAAATCAATGGTATTTGATGCGCCTTGCAGCCCGATCCCATCAATGTCCTCAAAATCAAGCCCTCGGCCTTGTTCAGTCATCAATCTCTCCAGTCTCTCGGGCTCACAATGTCATGAAAATCAGCTCAAAAATAATGATGTGATGTATCAACAAATGGTAACAGAGACTGAGATATGATATGCATATGAATGCGTACGACTGAGTATGTAATTGCAATGTAAGCAAATAACCCAACAGCATAAATGACCTCAGTAGATCCAAACAGAATAAGCATGTAACCTAGACATGATTTTTAACATGGATCACAGCTCAATGGCTCTAGTACATAGAGATTTCATGGTTACAGATAAGATTAGGTAGCTACACAGTACCACAGAAATAACTGAGTCACAATTCACGCAGTGCATGCCTACACCCCCGTCACCTAGCATGTGCGTCACCTCAACAACAAACACATAATATGCATATTTAGGGTTCAACCCTCAGCACTAAGTTTAGAGTGTTACTTACCTCGAACAAGCCAAATCCACTACCGAGCAAGCCAAACAATGCTCCAAAAATGACATCCCGCGCATGCCGACGTCCGAACGGTTCGAAACTAGCCAAAAGCAACTCAAGAATATCAAATAATGCTTAAGAAAAAATTTTCAAATGCTAAAAGTCGAATCTTTAATCAAAATCCCAAAGTCAACCAAAACGTCAAACCTAGGCCCGCGCCTCGGAATCCGACGAAACTCACAAAATATGTTAATCCATTTAGTTACTAGTCCAATCATACTAGTTTCACTCAAATCCGGCTCCAAATCGATGTTCAAAACTCAAAAATTCACTTTATGAAACATTTTATAAAAACCCCCAAATTTCACTTTTGAAATCATCGATCAATTGCAAAAAATAAAGATAGATTCATGAAATATAACCAAAACCGAGTAGAGAACACTTATCTATATGGTGAAAATGGCCTAAAAAATTTCCCAAATACGAGCTCCCCAACTCAAAATATGACTAAATGAACAAATCCTCGATATTAAATATTTTTGTCCAGATGTTCTGCATCGATCGTGTGTTAAACGATCCCGAAACTCGCTTTTGATACCTCCAATAGATTCCTTGTGAAATTTCAGTGAAATTAGGCTTTTAAATCACTCCATTTGACTTTATAACGAAGGAGATATGTTAGTTTCACTATTTGCAAATAGTGCAGATTTTTAAATACGAATTCAATGGCAATTTCGTAATTAATCTGAAAAATTTGTCAACCCAATTCTTAATAAAATGACCATAAACTCCTCATACGATGTCCAAATTTGATGATTCTTTTTGCTATGGCTCCGCAACTATGATACAGATCTAATGCGTCAATCAAAACAGAAATTGGAGCTCATTTGCTTAATGTGATACCATTTATGCTTGAAGAAACTACGTCGAAACATAAAAAAACGAGCGCAACACAATCCAAACCTATCCGAAACTCACCCGAACCCCTCGGAACCCCGTCCGAACATACCAACAAGTCTCATAACATAACACGGACTTACTCGAGGCCTCAAATCACGCACAGCAACATCGAAACGACGAATCACACCTCAAATTAAATTTAGTGAACATTCAAACTTTTGACTTCCAAAAACTCGTGCCAGAACATATCAAATCAACTCTGAATGAACTCAAATTTTGCACAGAAGTTCCAAATTACATAACAAAGCTATTCCAATACCCGGAATCACAATCCGAATATGATATCTTCAAAGTCAACTCTCGGTCAAACTTATGAACTTTCCAAACCTTCAAATTTCAACTTTCGCAAATTAGCGCCGAAACCTTCTAGAAATATCCAAATGCAAATCCGGGCATATGCCCGAGTCGAAAATCACCATCTGGACCTAACTGAACCATCAAATCTCCAATCCGAGGTCAAACACTAAAAACATCAAACTTGGTCCACTCTTCCAACTTTAAAGCTTCAATCATGAAATTCATTCTTCCAAATCAAATCTGAATTACCTGAAAACCAAAACCGCCGATACAGACAAGTCGTAATACATCATATGTAGCTACTCATGCCCTCAAATAACCGAGTGAAGTGTTAATGCTCAAAACAACCGGTCGGATCATTGCAGTATGTTAGATACTGAATAGCGTGATTAAAGGAATTAATTGATATCTCATTTAATTCCTAAAATGTATATAATTGGTAAATTGTATATGCCCATGTAATTAAATTAAAACTTAAGAGAAAAGGTAATAAGATTTCATATAGTGTATAAGCAGGTAAAAATCACTATAATAAATTTGGACCAAATGTAGCCCATGAGTAGTAAGTACTCTATATATTATAGTCCATGATATGTTCTGTTTTCAATGGGCCTGGTTTAGATGCGCAATGACAGGACGAAATAGCATGGACTGACCAGTTTTTGGACTAGCAACTAACAATAGTCATTGTTTGTAAAGTAATTAAAAAATAATTACTATTTAATGGGAGATAAAGTCTAGACAGAAATACCATTAGCTGAAATACAAAAATAAATCCAGCATAATATGCAAAATTATGGAATTCTTGCGTCGGTATAATATGCTGGATTCCACCCTATTATGAATTTCAGCACATTATGCTAGAATTTCATATGTAAAAAATTTGAACTCCAATATATTGTGCTGGAATTGTTTGAATTTTAACTAAGGGTATTTTGTTTCCAGATTTTTTTCTGTATGAAAAAGCATCTAAATTTAAATTAATTTTGAAATTATAACTAATTTTCAATTACTAATTTTAAAATAAGCTAATACTAAATTTCTTCACAATAACTATACAAAATCGAATATCTTCATACACGCTGCCTTAGTATTTACAAGTGTTGGACCAAATATAGACAATTGACAGGAATGGCATGGCATGACAACTAAGTTAACACAAAAATTAAATCAAACACACAAATGAAATATGAAAGTAGAACAAGTAAAGTAAACACAAAAATTAAGCACTAAAATGATACGCAAAAATTATATATTAAAATTAGGAGATGGAACGAATGCACCGTGATTAAATATTAAAACTTGAAGAAAATGCCCAAAAAATCGCTCCAAATACTTGACGAAGTAAGTTGAAGCTTGAAAGTTGCTCCAAAAATTTGCCCAAATACTTGAAACTTAGTTGATCACTTGATTATGAGAAAATTGAGAGAATAATATAGATAGAATGTAAGAGATTTGAGAGAGAATGATTGATTTTTGTGGGAAACAATGAAGAAGGATGGGGGTATTTATAGTTAAAAATAGGACAAACTTAGGTTTTATATTAAAAGTTTGGAGGGGGATAGGGGTG
>MCJB01003324.1:261929-277590 GCA_002018475.1 Nicotiana obtusifolia | reverse complement strand
GGGGGGGGGGGGGGGGGGGGGGGAAGCAGACGGTTTGAGGCCAATGTTTGAGAGAGAATATATAAGAGAGTAGTTTTTCTTTAGGATTTGGCTATATAATGCCAATCGTTTGGAACTATCTTTGCCAAACCTAATATAAGGCTAAAAATTTGCCAATTCCTGTTATGTGTTGTCACTTGGTACCATTTTCTCATTGTAAATATAACACTGGGCCTCCTTTTGATGGGCTCGAAATCAGTTTACTGTAGCACACAAATGAATTGGGGGCTTTTAACTCTATTTTGTTTTGCTTTTATTTGTGTTCAAGTGGAAAAAATTTTGCGTTATTTTTACGAGAAGTAGAAGTAACTAATACACTTCTAACCAAGATTATTGTTGGTTTTGACTTATCTTAATACACCGAAATTTATGTAGATAAAAGGTTAGCAGCAACCAAAAAAAAAAAAATATTTATGTTAACATTATAATGATCATTGTTTAAGTGTGCGGATAATACTTGTTACGCGTCGGTTCGCTATTTGGAAGCCAGATTTTTTCTTTAATAAAAAAATATGCTTACGATGCTCTTACAATAAATATATAAATAAATAAATAAATAAACTGGTATATCAAGCCCATCTCTTCATGTGACATCTCATGATTCTTTAGTTCCTAGAATTTTGCTGATTGAAATAGAAATGGTGTTTAACCTAAAAATTATTTTAAGTATAAATCAATTAAATTTATAAAAATTAAGCCGAAGCAACCGATTCAGTACAAAAGTAAATGAGCAAATGAGGTAATTGTAAAAATAAGTAATGAATTAACGATAAATAAAGGAGAAATGATTCAAATTTGATGATCCTTGATTAAGTAGAGCTGTTGAATAAGACTGATGAAGAAAGTTGATGAATATGAATGAAAAAATTGCTAATAATCTGTATCAGAATTGGAATCAAAATGCCTTCAAAATATATATAAGTGCTAGTATATATAATATAATTCTTGGCTAGCCGTTTCCTAGAATCATGCGGTTGTTACATATATTCATTCCGTCCATTCGTTACGTTTGGAGGATTAGTAACTGTTGAATTAATGATGGATTTTGTAACTGCTGAATTGGCGCCCAACCCTTAATATTTTGACATGTCAATCTTCTATCTGGAAATTCGAAGACTTTCAAAGAGTTGATCATCTTTCCAGAGACTCGGAATAATGAACTACTAGCTCGACGCGTGCTTTTCTGCTATTTTAATTTACCTTACCAAAATACACTTATTTGACTGAAAGCTGACTAGGTAATTGCTACGCGTCGTATATTGATTGGGCCACGTGTTAAGACCGTTTTTTACCAATACAAATAATGCATTACTAGTAAGGAGTAAAATATAATCTTGTTCCAAGTTTAACCCCCACAAAAAAAAAAAAGACAACTGGGTCAACATAAATATATAGTCAAAACATGACTATAAAGTCAAGTCTAGGTTAATCTGATCATACTTATGTTCTAGATACATATATTACTATTACAAAACAGATGGGAATCTTTTCCAAATTAAAATATTGTTCAAATTGTTTAGTGCGCTAACTGAAACCCATCACGGCTTTACATTAAAGACAACTAGACTAATGAGTAAATAAGTTTGAGAATGATTACATTAGTTGAACAATCATTAATATAAAAGCTAGTTGGTTAAAGTGCAAAAAATAATCCTCAGTCCTTGAACCGATCGAAGGTAAGTTAACGTTGTATCAAATACTTTAAGCAAGCCTTATAATTTTTAATTTGGTCTAGGGTCGAGCCAGTGTAGTTTATAAGGAAGTTGGTAATACATACTATATATTTGCACCAAGGAAGTTGGTTATAATGAAACACTACCGGAAAAGGTGGGCTAAAAAATTGCCTTTAAGTACAATTGCACATGTTTAGTATTCCTAGATGCTTCTTTTAATGCAATTCTAATGGTAAGAAACATAAAATAAAATTGTCCTTTCATTCACCCATAATTATCCACTTTTAATTTCGCATTCCTGTTAAAAAAAAAGTAAATGAGATAATTCTACAGTTTTACCCAGAATAATAATAGCATTTTCAAAAGTCTTGGGAGATAATTTAAAGAATGAGTAGTTAATGATAAGGGTTAAACAAGAAGAAAAAAAGAAGATTGTCTCTTGATTTAGTATAGTGGACAAATAAAAGTAAAAATATATTTTTAGTATAGTGGACAAATGAAAGTGAACGGAAAAAATATGATCGTTTATCATTTTCTTTCGATGTTGGGGATGGGATTGGGAAGGCGCAAGGTGTTGCTCGAATCAATTAAAATCCATACAAACTAATGCGCACTTAGTATACTAACTTATCATGGTTAAATCATAAGGTAAGAATGTACATTAATTAATTATGATTTAGTGATACCAGTGTATTTTAAAAAATATGTCTGTATAATTGGGTTGATATAAATACTGAATGGGAATTAATTTTTACCATTAAAAGTGAAATGTAGCTTTAGCATGAGGAGAAGAACAATATATAGTGTTCTAACAAATTTTAGGTGAAAATATCAAGATAAGATTTTAGAGGAAAAATAAGAAATTCCTTCAAACTATTAGATAATGAAAAAAGCTCTAAACTTCTTATAGATTTCGGGAATGGCAAACAGACTCCTCATTGATCAAAATTTCTAGGGGAACCACAGGCGGCTTTGTTTAATAGGGTAGTAGGTAATCAAGCAAACAATAACTTCTTTTTGTTGCAATTTTGGAGCCCGTTTTGGATGACTTTATTTTAAGTGATTTTTAAGTCAAAATAATTTTTAAGTTATAAGTTAGGAATTCTAACTTTTGACTTTTGGCTTGTTTTGGTTATTTTAATTTAAAAATAAATATTTAAAAGTATTTTTTTATCTTATCCAAACACAATAAAATAACTTAAAAATTATTTTGACTAAAAAATACTTTAAAAAAATCAATCCAAACAAGCTCTTGATATTCTGAAAATAATACCAATAAAAAAAGATATGTTGACTGCATGCTTTGTGCTTGTGATTTGTTTACTAAACCTGAAACGAAATCTCCATTTTGCTATAAAATCCCAGTAATGGGCTGTTAGGACATAAATTAGTGCAAATTGCAAATCACCTCGTGCATATTTCCTGCTCTGCGACCTATAAGGTGGAGGGTTGAGAACCAGCTCAATCAATAAACCTTCTGCATTCCACATTGTAGATGAGGGTTTAAAATCATAGACGGATCTAGAATTTTAAGTGTATTGGTCTTTAAAGAAATTTCAAGTTAATATATAAAATAAATGGATTAATAGACTGTGTTTGAAGCTAAATATTCTTATACATTTAATGAATTTTTCAATACAAATACAGAATTTAAATAAAAGATATTAAGTTCAAGGAAACCCGTAATTATTGTGTTGGATCCGGCCCCGTTAAAAATATTAATTATCTCTTTTTGCACTCCTGTTCTAATAAAAATAGAACTTTAAACTTAAATGAAAATATTACATTTTCTTTACTACATCATCAGAGACAATGATATAATTGCTAATTAAACTAAAGAAAATGAAATATGATCTGGTAAGACTACAATACATCAATATATAATTTGTTATGAAGTTATATAGTATGATTAATACAAATAAGAACTGAAATCGAATTAGCTTTTTTGTTAAATAACAGTATTTTTAGTTATCGTTCATTCCTCCAACTTCCAAGTGTGCTTTGCTCAAGAGCAGAGGTGTACAAATGAAATCGACAAACCGCACCAAGTTGATAATTTTAGTCAAATTGAAAAAACAACCCGACTATGGTTTGGTTTGATTTGGTTACGTGTTGAAAAAAAAAACCGATCATATTTGACTTGGTTTAGTTTTAATTAAAAAAATTCAAACCGAAACCAAACCAACCCGACATTATATGTATAGAAGTTTTAAATATATTTAATAAATAAAAATATTTATTGTAGTGCATTTTATAAAATATTTCTTAAGTTTTTTCATAGTTTTATCTTTTAACGTATTATTTCAAGCTTTGACTCATAATTTTTGGATATATGCTCCAATACGTTTTATAGTCTATAAATGTTAGTAACTCAATAAATCCTAAACCAAAATCAAACCAATACTAATGCTAATAAATGACATTCAATTCAATTGTACTACGAATGAGAATAGTGTTGGATATCTATTTTTTTAATTTTTCATGGCTTAGATAAACGTATAACTTCTTTTGGTTAGTCATGTAAGTAATAGTACTTATTAGTCGTAATTTTAAATTATGTTTGTTTTCATTATGGCTTATTAATAATATTTATTTTATGTAATTTTTATTATCTTTATTGTTGAATATTTTAGTACAATGGCATGAATTATCTCATATTTATGTTATTTTATTGAAAAATACCTTATATAGTTCTGTCTTACTAGGATTAAAGAAATATTTGGAGCATAAATTTTACATTTTGTGCTATAAAGACTTTATGAAAAAAAAAAAAAAAAAAAATCCGAAAATCCGAAAAAACTGAGATTAAAAAACCCGACTTTTATTGGTTTGGTTTGATTTGGTATTTAAATTTAATAACCTGATATAATTAATTTGATTTGGTAATTAGAAAATTCTTGAACCAACACGACTTATGTACACCCCTACCGAAGAGTCAAAGAGTTAAAAGAAGTACTGAGAGGGAGTTTCAATACCACCTACCCATTTTTTATTTTATTTGAAAAATTCTGAGGAAAATCTAAGTAAATTAGGTGTAACGAACTTTTATTGAAGAAATTACTAGTGAAGAAAATCGATCTCAAATCTCTTATATAAAAAACTATAAAGAACTACTCACCCAATCAACTCGCAGATCACCTACCCATTGTATAGGAACGAAACGAAACAAAAAATAAACGGTAAATTCCCTTTATAACTTGCCAAATAGATCCATAACATGTATCAGAAACTCATTTGCCTTTTGTAAACAATATTATTCTCTCTTTCTTTATTTGTTTCAATGATCTCCCCGATATCTTTGAAGAAAACATGTCAGATAGATCGGACCAGTGATCCATTTCCACTACTCATATTCATTTGCTCCCCACAAGTATGGCATCTGGGTCACATGCTCTCTTTACATCTCAAACACCCACTACTACTACTAACAGTGAGTGTACCTAATATTTACGGCATATTGTCCTACAAATGAGCAGACCAGAGGCAATTTGTATCCATCAAAATTGTATATATTTATGGCATTCAAGATCTCCCTAAGTGGACAAAACAAAACCCCTTATTACTTGGGGCTCGACCCTCAAGGCGGGGACCGATTCCCAAGGAAGAGATACGTGTTTTTATTCTCTTGCATGTATTTGTATACTTTAGACACGTATGCTTTCAGGACCATTCTCCTATTATATTATATTTCCCCAATTTCATGACACCTCTGACATTTACCCTTTGACATTTACATCTTATCCTCACCTTCCCCCCCTCTACCCCCTTTCCCTAAAAAAAAAACCAAATCCCTCAAAAGACCAAAACCCCATGAATCTAATTATTCCAATTTTTCTATTAAGTCGCGGGGTGTAACTGAGCATAAAGTTTAATAAAAAAATATATTAAAATTTGTAGTATAAAACAAATATTAAAAATTTATATAATTAAAAATCATCTCATTAAACATAAAATATAAATCTTAAAGAAAAATTATAAACATAAAAATATATTTTTTTTGAGACAGACAAAAAAAAAATAGCATATTTGCCTTAAAAAATTTGCATTTAGGTCACGACCGCAACAAGACCTCTTTGATCATTAGTCAAATTCAAAATCTAAACTGAATGGTTCAGAGCTAATGTGATCTTAAAATATATGTGTATATTTAAAATGCTATTAATATATGTATAAATAGTTGAGAAAAGCCTACAACTCCATTTCAAGGTTTATAGGCTGCTCCCATTTCAGTCGCCGCTACTACATGAATCACTTTCTCCTTTTCGTTTGATCTCCAATCGACTGAAAATGTTGTTAGCCTAATGATGCGTCTTTCACAAATAATGGTTCAAACTTAGAGAATCGTGACAAGAAGTTTTTCCTCGTAGATTGGGGCGGGGTGGTAGGATGCGAAACTTGTAGAATTTTCTATGGTATGACGAATATTATGTGAGTGGTTCAATTAGTATTATATTAACTAATATAGCTATTTTTCTTATCCTTATTATTTGCGGTTAGCATACTTGGTCGAACAGATCAAAACAGGATTTGAAAGTGATCCCATGACACTCTACATGTACATTGTTTCTTTTCTCATTACAGGGGAATATTACGAATACACTTATGTACGTACGTACATTTATGAAGATATTGCGTCGATTATGGAATAATTTGATGGTTGGAAAAAGATAGGAATCAGGCAAAATCAACCGAAGATTGTATGCGAAGTGTACACATTGTATAATCCTAATCAAATGATTAATTAATTAACCGTTAATGGACTAGAATTTGGGATCTAAAGTGGGATATTCTCAAAAGAGTTTCAGTAGTAGACTGGTAGCTAGTATAAGAGGATCGGTTTAGAAGAAGAATGGAGAAGTAGCTAGCAGCTAGGAGACACTGCCACCTTCACCCCAATTTCACCAATAATTGAAGCTTAGGAATGTGTCAACACTAGTGATTAGTGGAAAGTGAAGTTTGAAGGTGGAGTGGTGGGATACATAGGCGGTGTCAGAATTTTAAGTTTATTAATTTTAAATTTAGAAATGACAGTTTATCGAATTCCAAATTAAAAATAAATAATGTATCAAGCGGACTCCATTTTTCCACGTCCGAAAGAACCGAGGTTGTCAAAAACTTTGGAGGCATGTTAGTGTCCCTATGTCCACAATTCCATGTGTTCCCCTCACATCAAAAACAAAAAAAACCCCCAAAAAGACTTCTCCCTTTTAAGTGGATTCCAACTCCTCATTCAACCATTTTTAGATTCCATACAACCCCTTGTATGGTGGGTTTCCCTTTCACTAACCTAACCAAGCAAAAAAGAATGGAAATCTTCATGACTTGTTATTCTTTCCTTAAAAAATAAAACATTGAAAGTACTTTAAGATTTCGACTTGGCTATTATAATCTTCATATCTTGATATCCAATGTGTAACATTTCTTCTTGTGTCTGCATGCAATGGCTATGCTTCCATATTTATAGTCCAGTATCAATATTCTTTTTTTTTTGGGCTTTGGCTCTTGTTTTCTTTGGAATATCTTCCAAGAATTATCCACTTGAATTAACCTCCAATGGCTGCTAGACTAGTTAGAACATGTTTCTTGTTTCAAGAACATGGTTACAGTTTTTTTTTGGTGTGTAAAATATCTTTCTAATACGCCACATGGCTACACATAATTTCCCACACTAGGATGAATTATTTATTGATAAAATCTGTGTCATGTTGTGCTAGCTAGCTAGCTAGTGTTGGGTCAATCCATGTTTGCTTTGCTTTTAGCTTTTACTTGTAGAAAAGAAAGGGCCTCAGTTCAGTGCAACATTTGAACTATCTTTTTAAATTGTTGTCTTTGAAAAAGGGGTTTTGTAGATCTACGGTATGCAACAAAGGAGGCAGCTCGAATTATGATTTTACTGATCAAATATCTAGAAATATTGAAATTAATTTCATATTTATGAACTCTCATTGTGTCATGCATTTGCTACTAATCTCAAGGTTCCTATTCCCCCATTTGGTCAGTAGAGGAATTAAAACATGGAGATTTTTCAGATCTTGATGGCCAATGGTTAAGCTAGATGTTTTACTAATAAATTCATTATATTGTTGCAATCAATAAACTTCTAGGCAGATATTATTATTCTAAAAGAAGTAATTTTTGTAGTTATTTAATCTTAACGCCTTCTATCACTTCTTTTATGTTTACCTAAATAAATGTATTTATCGAATCTTTGACTGTTCTATTCACCGGTTACCTTCTTTAGATTAGACGATGACTACTACTCTAAGTCTAAGTCTCCGAACTTATTTACACCCGATATTTATATTAAATTAAACAGTGTAACATTATTAATTAATGTTGGGTATAAGCTTAGTTAGTTTAAAATAAATAGTGAACGGAAAATAGAGGAAAAATAAAATATTTGAATTTTCCTCCTTGACAAAAAGATATTATCCCCATATTGGAGGAAGAAAAAACTTTTGATGGGTATATATATAATTGCTCTTCTTCTAGCTCTTAAAGAGTTAAGAAGAAGGCAAGCCTCGCGTCGTCATCGTCGTCGTTGCTCCGTTCGACTTCGGCTTCGGCTTCGAATTTGGTCAAAGATTGATTGATTTGGATTTAATTAAATTATCCAAACCCGAACAAGATCCGTGCGTGACTTGGTTCAGTTTCTTCCCGGATTTTTATCTAAAATTTCCTCCCGTTCTTAAGTGACTGTTTTGAAGGGTTGTAAATTTTCAGAAATAGTACTTTCATTGGCTATAAATTTTGTTTGATTCCTCAGATTTTTCCTTATGAATTTTCTGAACTTCAAGACTTCTTCTTCTGCACAAAACTATTTTAGTATGATTTACTATCGTTGAGTGACTCGCAGACACCGTGGTTTTTGGTACCAACACACCGGTGAGTTAAATCGTTTTATCCTGGGAAGATAATATTCCAGCACCTCGGGTACTTGAGGGGAATAATTTCCTTAAGGACACACTGTGTATTTCAGTTGCTGCTAACTTTCTGTTTTTGTTTACTATTTCAGAAACTGTTTCGTTATCTATTATAGTAATACAGATATATAACAATCTTAAGGAAATTATTTTTTATTTGTTATCTGTATTCTATTTTTTTTAGATTAAAACCTATGTGGTTTTCTACTCCTTCGGAATTTTCTATTCTGATTTGAAAATATAAAAACTTCATTGGAGTATTAAATTTCAGAAAGATTTGAAGAACATAAAAACTTCATCATTTTTTATGAAACGGTATATAAAAACTTCGGTTTTTATTTGTTAAAACGTACTATTTATCTTTAATTACAGTATTGTTTACTGTTATGTGCCATTAATTGAACTCTTATGTTGTTGACAGTGACAAATGGCAATTGATAATCCTTCTGCGACTGTTGCAGCAACAAGCCGAACTGCTGTTCTACCGACCGAGAAACCGAAAAAAATTTCTGGGGCCAACTTCAAAGGATGGCAGCAAAAGATGTCTTCTGGCTTATCACACTTGGTATGCAGAAATTCACCAGTCACGAACCTCCAGATCCTGCCGTGGATATGCCGGACAACAAGAAATTTATGATTGTTGAGGCGTGGAAACAGGCAGATTTTCTTTGCAAAGACTATATCCTAAGTGCTTTGGAGGATGACTTGTACAATGTCTACAGTGCTATGAAAACTTCGAAATAATTATGAGATGCACTTGAGAAGAAGTACAAGATTGAAGATGCATGCTAGAAGAAGTTTGTGGTTGCCAAGTTTCTAGACTATAAAATGATAGACAGCAAAATCGTTGGAGCCCAAGTTCAAGAACTTCAACTTATTTTTCATGACCTTATTGTTGAAGGTATGGTCGTGAATTGAGCATTTCAAGTGGCTGCAATGATTGAAAAATTGCTTCCTTCGTGGAGAGATTTCGAAAACTATCTTAAGCACAAGCGCAAAAAAATGAAGTTGGAAGATCTTGTGATTCGTCTCAAGATTAAGGAAGACAACAAAACAGCCGAGAAGAAGTCTCGTAGAAATTCAAGGATTATGGGAGCTAATATCGTTGAGGAGACTGCTCCAAAAAGTAAGAAGAGGAAGAGGTCTTCTGGACAGACTAAGGAGCAAACTAAAGGAAATTCAAGGGCAACTGCTACAATTGCGGAAAAGCTGGTCACAAAGCCCCTGATTGTCGTCTCTTGAAAAAGGATAAGAAGAAGGGACAGGCCAACATAGTGGAGAAGAATGATGACATTGATGATCTGGGTGCAATGCTTTTGGAATGCAACTTAGTTAGAAATCCGAAGGAGTGATGGATTGACTCTGGAGCCAATCGACATATTTGTGCTGTCAAAGAAGCATCTGCGACTTACTCTACTGTTGGTACCGAAGAAGAGCTTTCCATGGTAAATACTGCAACAGCCAAGATTGAAAGTTATGGGAAGATATTTCTGAAAATGACTTCCGGTAAGGTGTTAACGCTCAATAACATTTTTCATGTTCCTACTATTAGGAAGAATCTAGTTTCTACTTCTTTACTTGTTAAGAATGGCTCCAAATGTGTATTTGTATCTAACACAGTTGTTGTAAGCAAGAATGAAATGTATGTTGGAAAAGGCTACCTCACAAAGGGCCTTTCCAAACTCAATGTATTGTTTGTTGACAGTATGAATAAAATTTCAGCTTTTTCTTATTTATTGGAGTAAAATGATTTATGACATATTCGTTTAGGACATGTCAATTACAAAACCTTGTGAAAGTTAATTAATTTAGAAGTATTGCCTAAATTCGAGTGTAATAAATTAAAATTTCAAATATGTATTGAATCTAAGTTTGTAAAACATCCTTATAAGTCTGTTGAAAGGAATTCAAATCCTTTAGGATTTGTGATATGAAGTCGACACCATCTCGAGGTGGGAAAAAGTATTTTATAACTTTTATTGACGATTGCACTTGATATTGTTATGTTTATTTGCTTAATAGTAAGGATGGAGCAATTGAAGCATTTAAGCAATACAAGAATGAAGTGGAGAATCAATTGAATAAAAGGATCAAAATGATTAGAAGTGATACGGGTGGAGAATATGAATCTCCGTTTTCATAAATATGTTCGGAATCTGAAATTATCCATCAAACTACTGCCATCTACACATCTCAATCCAATGGAACACGTTAAAAGATATGATAAATTATTTATTAATAAGTTTCGAATTACTGTAGAGTTTGTGAGGGGAAGCTATCCTTACAGCTAACTGGATACTCAACAGAGTACCCCACAGCAAAATGCAATCTATTCCATATGAAAAATAGAAAGGAAGAAAACCCAACTTGAAATACTTCAAAGTGTGGGAGTGTTTGTACCTTTACCCAAAAGAGTAAAAATCGGACCAAAATTTATGGATTGCGTTTTCATTAGATATGCTACAAATAGTAAAGCATGTCGATTTTTGGTTCATAAATCTGATAATCCCGAAATTCATGTTAATGTGGTAATTGAATCAGATAATGTTGAATTCTTTGAAAGCATCTATCCGTATAAAATTGAATGCAAGTCGTTAAGTGAAAGATCTAAACGACCATGGGAAGAACCAAAGAAAAATACTCCAAGTAAAGAAGATCCAAGGCGTTGCAAACGTCAAAGAATATCTACTTCCTTTGGACCAGATTTTGTGACATTCTTGCTTGAAAATGAGCCTCAAACTTTCAAAGCAGCTATGTCATCTTCTGATTCAGCATTTTAGAAAGAGGCAGTCAATAGTGAGATTCAATCAATTTTGGATAACCTTACATGGGAATTGGTTGATTTTCCTCCAAGAGTTAAGCCTTTAGGTTCGAAATGGATCTTTAAACGGAAAATGAAAGCTGATGGCACTATTTACAAATATAAGGCAAGACTTGTTGTCAAAGGTTATAGAAAAAAGGAAGGCCTTGATTACTTTAACACTTACTCGCCAGTAACGAGGATAACATCTATTAGGGTGTTAATGGCACTGGCGGCCGTGTATGGTCTTGAAATCCATCAGATGGATGTTAAAATATCTTTCTTAAATGGAAAATTAGAGGAAGAGATTTACATGGAACAACCCAAGGGTTTTGTTGTTCTGGGTAAAGAAAAGAAAGTGTGCAAACCTGTTAAGTCACTTTATGGACTTAAACAAGCACCCAAACAATAGCATGCCAAATTTGATCAAACAATGTTGGCAAGTGGGTTTAAAATCAACGAGCGTGAAAAATGTGTTTACATTAAAAATACTCCAGGTCATGAAGTTATTGTTTGTTTATATATTGATGACATGTTGATAATGAGCAAAAATATGGCAGATATAAGTGCTACTAAGCATATGTTGGCTAGAAAATTCGACATGAAAGACTTTGGAGTTGCTGATGTGATCGTAGGAATTAGAATTCACAAGACTCCACAAGGTCTAGCATTATCACAGTCTCACTACATTGAAAAAGTACTTGACAAGTTCAAATATTTGGATTTCAAGATTGCTAAGACTCCAATTGATGTGAGTTATGCACTTCAAAAGAATGAAGGTGAAAGTGACTCACAACTGGACTATGCAAAAGTATTGGAAGTTTGATGTATATCATGAATTGTACACGACCAAATATAACATATGCTATTAGCAAACTGAGTCGGTTTACAATTAATCCCAATCAAATACATTGGATGGCAATGAAATGAGTTTTGGGGTATCTGAAACATACCCAATATTACGCTCTGCATTATAACAGATATCCCTCCGTGATCGAGGGATATAGTGATGCAAATTGGATCACCGGATCATCTGAAGGTAAATCCACGAGTGGATATGTTTTTCACGATTGGGGGTGGAGCAGTGTCTTGGAAATCATCCAAAGAAACGTACATCGCCCGTTCTACAATTCATAGCTTTAGATAAGGCCGGTGAAGAAGCTGAATGGCTCCAAAATTTCTTGAAAGATATTCTATTTTGGCCTAAAACTTTGGCACTTATATGTATACATTCTGATAGTCAAGCGGCAATAGACAGGGCAGGGAGCATTATGTATAACGGAAAATCTCGTCACATACGACGGAGACACAATACCATTGGCCAACTACTCTCTAGTGGTGTTATCACTATTGACTACGTAAAGTCAAGAGATAACGTGTCGGATCCACTTACAAAAGGCCTATTTAGAGAGGCAGTTGAAAGATCATCAAAGGGAATGGGGTTAAGGCCTAGGACAAGTCATCATAGCGGTAACTCTACCTAGCAGACTGTAGATCCCAAGAGCTAGGTTCAAAGAGATCAAACAAAGTTATGAATGACGGTTCAACATTGTCATATAACTCAACCCATTCTCGTGATGAAGACAATGTTCAGAAATCGAGGTAAAGCATTAAGGCTTTTTGATGAGTCAATAAAGCTTAAAGCTTTTTAATGATTTGCTAAGTCTGGTAGGATATGACCAGATAGTGTGTCTATAGGATTACACGTTTAGAAATCACCTATGTGAGTATGAAGTGTAAGCCGCTTCAAGGGGAATGAAGGTAAAGGCCCATTCTCTAAGCACTTATGAAACCAGGCAGCGTTCATGGCTGAAACGAACACAACCGTGAGAATCATAGATGGTTAAGGGTTGATCGTGTAGTTTATGTTGTCTAGGTATACAACAAAGCTCGACGGTTCAAAGATATCAAATCTACCGATTGACCAAGTATATCCGATATAAGTTCACAACGAAAAGTTCAAAGGAAAACCTACTTATCCAGATGCAATTAATTCTTGCACGTAAATCACACACTCGTCAGTGCATTCCTTTGTCTTATAGCCATTTCCCATTCATGCGGGCGATTGTTGGATTTAAGCTTGGTTAGCTTAAAATAAAGAGTGAATGGGAAATGGAGGGAAAATAAAATATTTAAATTTCTCTCCTTGACAAAGGGACATTGTCCCATATTGGAGGAAGAAAAGACTTTTGATAGGTATATATACAATTGCTCTTCTTCTAGCTCTTAAAGAGATAAGAAGAAGACAAGCCTCGCTCTGTCGCCGTCGTCGCTCGCTCAGCTTCGGCTTCGGCTTCGACTTCGGATTTGATCAAAGATTGATTGATTAATCTTTTTGGACAAATTTATTTAATAAAATATTAATTAAATTAGCCAAACCAAACCGGATCCGTACGCGACCCGATTCAGTTTCTTCCCGGATTTTTATTTAAAATTCCCTCCCGTTCTTAACTGATTGTTCTGAAGGGTTGTAAATTTTCAGAAACAGCACTTTCATTGGCTATAAATTTCGTTTGATTCCTCAGATTTTTCCTTACGAATTTTCTGAACTTCAAGACTTCTTCTTCTTTTGCACAAATCTATTATAGTGTGATTTACTACCGTTGAGTGGTTCGCTGACACCGTGGTTTTTTTAGGATAATATTCCAGCACCTCGGGTACTTGAGGGGAATAATTTCTTTAAGAACACACTGTGTATCCAGTGGGCTTGATTTATCCCGAAGTTAATTTTTTCAGATATTTTTTCGACTTTCAGTTGTTGCTAATTTTTTGTTTCTGTTTACTGTTTCAGAAAGATTACTGTTTCGTTATCTATTATTATAATACATATACATAACAATTAAATGGTAAAGTGAGAGTACATATTACTTAATCGGGATGAAGTTATAATGCGCCAAAAAAAAAAAAAATCTCGGACTCATTGGTTCGGTGTAAACAATGTGCGGGTGAATTCCCAATAAATGATATGCAACTTATAGAAGTTGCATATAATAATTCAATTAAAACGCTGGTAGTAAAATGTTTTTAACCGCGCCCCCTCTTTCATCAAATATTAATCAACTGTATCACTGCGATTACTACTTAATTTCAATTAGCAAAAAGAGAATTTTTATGTCGACAATTGCCATGTAGTTGTGTGCTCTAAGCTCTAGTTAAGGGATACGTTTCTAAGAAAGTTTTCCCTTGAAAAAGAACAGATAATAAAGTGATTCTTACCTAGTTTCTCTAGAGTATCACTACAAAAAAACACTTACTTTGTGGGAATTTTTTGGTCAAATTGTGACAGTTTTTGACCCCCATAAAAAGAATTGTGGCGTTTTCTAGAAGTGCCACAGTTACCTTTGCCACGAGCATTATGTGGCGGGTTTTTAAAACCTCCACGACAACCGCCGCAAAATGAATTTTGATTTGTGGGGGTTCTGAAAGATAATTAGTGCTAGTTTAAAACTCCCGCAATATGATTTCGGTGTGTCAAAAAAAATAATAATGAGAGGGTTTATAAACCCCCTCAATATGATCATAATGGTTTAAAAAAGATATTGTGGGGGTGTAAAAACCCCCAAAATATGATTTAAATATTTTTTTTTAAAACGTTATGCGGAGGTTTTGAAAGATAATTAGTGCTACTTTAAAACCCCCGCAATATGATTTCGATGTGAAAAAAAAAAAATACTACGAGGGTTTATAAACCCCCTCAATATGATAATAATGGTTCAAATAAGATATAGTGGGTGGTTTATAAACCCCCAAAATATGATTTAAATTTAAAAAAAAAAAAAATTATGTAGGGATTTTTTTTGATTTTTTTGGGCAAATTATAAGATTTTATTAATAAAAAAGCAAAATACAAATAAAAAGTACAAGTAAGGTGTAGTAGACCTTACGCTCTAAGACCTATCGAGGCATAAACTACCTCTTATGCTAGCACACAAACTTGAAGTAAGATATTATTTGAAAACCATCATAAAGTTTATATAATACTTTATGACGATATTACAGAATATTAGCATTTGTGATAAAAAAATCCTTCCAGAAACTAGCTATATATTGATAAGAACAATGGGGAAAACTGATGCATATTGGAGCCCCAACGGATTGGCCTTGTAGTCCCTGGTCTGACAACCTTGAGAGTTCAATTTCTGACAGAGGCGACAGAGTAAATTCTTCTCATCTGCTTAAGACTTAGCCGGCAAAGTTACCGGTTCCTGTGCTGGTGGGAGTTAGCA
>MCJB01003324.1:158388-247018 GCA_002018475.1 Nicotiana obtusifolia | reverse complement strand
CTATTTGTGAAAAAGAAGGATGGCACGATGAGAATGTGCATCGATTATAGGCAGTTGAACAAGGTAACAATCAAGAACAAATATCCTTTGCCTCGCATCGATGATTTATTTGACCAGCTTCAGGGAGCACGAGTGTTCTCTAAGATTGATCTCCGTTCAGGATATCACCAGTTAAAGATCAGGGATGCAGATATTCTTAAGACTGCTTTCCGGACTAGATATGGCCACTATGAGTTTCTTGTCATGTCTTTCGGGCTAACCAATGCCCCAGCAGCGTTCATGCAGTTAATGAACAATGTATTTCGGCCTTACCTGGATTCGTTCGTGGTGGTATTCATTGATGATATTCTGGTGTACTCTCGTAATCAGGAAGAGCACGCAAAACATTTGCGAGTTGTATTACAGAGATTGAGGGAGGAGAAGCTTTATGCAAAATTCTCCAAGTGCGAGTTTTGGCTCAATTCAGTGGCTTTCTTGGGACATGTGTGTGTCCATCAAGGGTATACAGGTTGATCCAAAGAAGATAGAGGCGGTTCAGAGTTGGCCTAGACCGTCCTCAGTCACAGAGATTCGTAGCTTTCTTGGGTTAGCAGGCTATTATCGCCGGTTTGTTCAGGGTTTCTCATCCATTGCGTCGCCCTTGACCAAATTGACCCAGAAGGTTGTTTCATTTGTATGGTCAGACAAGTGTGAGGAGAGCTTTCAAAAGCTCAAGACAGCCTTAACCACAGCTCCAGTATTGGTTCTACCATCAGCCTCAGGCTCGTATACCGTGTATTGTGATGCCTCAAGAATTGGGATCGGTTGTGTACTAATGCAGGAGGGTAGAGTTATTGCTTATGCTTCTCGTCAGTTGAAGCCTCATGAGAAGAACTACCTCGTGCATGATTTGGAGCTGGCTGCCATAGTTCATGCTTTAAAGATTTGGAGGCATTACTTATACAGCATATCTTATGAGGTGTTCACTGATCATCGTAGCCTTCAACATTTGTTCAAGTAGAAGGGTCTAAATTTGAGGCAGCGGAGATGGCTGGAATTGCTCAAGGATTACGATATTACTATAATATACCATCCGGGAAAGGCCAACGTGGTGGCCGATGCTTTGAGCCGAAAGGCAGTGAGCATGGGGAGTTTGGCATACATTCCAGTTGGAGAGAGACCTCTCGCAGTCGATGTCCAGACCTTGGCCAATAGGTTTGTGAGATTAGATATTTCAGAATCCAATCAGGTATTGGCTTGCGTGGTATCTCGGTCTTCGTTATACGATCGCATCAGGGAGCGTCAATATGACGATCCCCATTTGCTTGTCCTTAAGGACAGAGTCCAGCATAATGATGCTAAAGATGTGACCATCGGCGACGATGGAGTGTTGAGGATGCAGGGCCGGATTTGTGTACCCAATCTGGATGGGCTCCAAGAGTTAATTCTGGAGAAGGCCCATAGCTCACGGTATTCCATCCACCCGGGTGCCGCAAAGATGTACCAGGATTTGAAGCGACATTATTGGTGGAGAAGGATGAAGGAGGATATTGCGGGATTCGTAGCTCGGTGTCTCAACTGTCAGCAAGTAAAATATGAACATCAGAGGCTGGGTGGTTTGCTTCAGTAGATAGCTATCCCCGAGTGGAAATGGGAGCGGATCACTATGGACTTTGTTGTTGGACTCCCATGGACTTTGAAGAAGTTCAATGCTATTTGGGTGATTGTGGATCGGCTGACCAAGTCCGCGCACTTCATTCCTGTGTGTACTACCTATTCTTCAGAACGGTTGGCAAGGATTTATATCCGAGAGATTGTCTGGATGCATGGTGTTCCAGTTTCTATCATTTCAGATAGAGGTACGCAGTTCACTTTGCAGTTCTAGAAAGCCGTGCAGAGGGAGTTGGGTACTCAGGTGGAATTGAGCACAACATTTCATCCTCAGACGGATGGGCAGTCAGAACATACCATTCAGATACTGGAGGACATGTTGCGTGCATGTGTTGTTGATTTCGGAGGTTCATGGGATGAATTTCTACCGCTTGTAGAGTTATCTTATAACAACAACTATCAGTCAAGTATTCAGATGGCTCCGTATGAGGCTTTTATGGGAGGCGGTGTAGATCTCCGGTTGGTTGGTTCGAGCCCAGCGAAGCTAGGCTATTGAGGACTGACTTGGTTCAGGATGCTTTAGAAAAGGTGAAAACAATCCAGGAGAGGCTCCGTACAGCACACTCGAGGCAAAAGAGTTATGCCGATAGGAGGGTTCGAGATGTGTCTTACATGGTTGGCGAGAAGGTCTTGCTGAAGGTTTCGCCCATAAAAGGTGTTAAGAGATTCGGGAAGAAAGGGAAATTAAGTCCTCGGTTCATTGGGCTGTTTGAAGTACTACGGAGAATCGGGGAGGTGGCTTATGAGCTTGCTTTACCACCCAGTCTGTCGAGTGTACACCCAGTATTTCATGTTTCTATGCTACGGAAGTATATTGGGGACCCGTTTCATATTTTGGACTTCAGCACGATTCAGTTGGATGATAGTTTGACCTATGAGGTGGAGCCAGTGGCGATTTTGGATCGTCAGGTTCGGAAGTTGAGGTCCAAGGAGATCGCTTCGGTGAAAGTTCAATAGAGAGGTCGGTCCGTGGAGGAGGCTACCTGGGAAACCAAGCAGGAAATGCAGAGCAGATACCCTCACCTATTTGAGACTTCGGGTATGTTTCTGGACCCGTTCGAGGACGAACGTTTGTTTAAGAGGGGGAGAATGTGACGACCCGGCCAGTCGTCTCGTGGGTTACCGCTCCGTCTTCCCCATTTTCTGTCTCATTATGTTTCGTTATCTGTGTTTAACGTAACCAAGTCGAGTAGTTGAGTGCGGGGTAGACTTGGTAAGAAACAAAACACTTAGTCTCTTTCAAGAAGGTTTAAACCGGAAAGTGAACCGGATGTTGACTTCTGGGTTAGAGGGCTCGGATGTGAGTTCCCATGGTTAGGTTAGTTTCGGGAGATGATTTATGACTTAGGAATGGGATCGGAATTAGTTTTGGAGGTCCGGTGTAGAATTAGAGTTGAATTGGCGAAGTTAGCATTTTGGGCAATTTCCGGGTGTTAGGCGAGATTTTGATCCGAGGGTCGGAATGGATTCCGAAAGTTGCTGTAGCTTCGATATGTGATTTAGGACTTGCGTGCAAAATTTCGGGTCATTCAGACAAGGTTTGGTTGGGTTTAGATCAACAGAGCGATTTAGAGGATTTTGAAATCCTTAGGCTTGAATCCGACTCGAATTGGGCGTTGAGAGGTTGTTTGAGCGTTCTGAAGGTTGGAACAATTTTGAATGATGTTATGGAGTATGTTGGCGTGTTTGGTTGAGATTCCAGAGGCTTCGGGTGAGTTTTGGGTGGTTAAACGGACTAATTCATCGTTGGAAAAGAAAGTTGCAGAAAACCAGATGTCGAGAATGCGGTCGCATTTCTCAAATGCTGACCGCATATCTCTCCAAGAGATCGCAAAACCAGGCAGGTTCCTGGGCAAAGTTCATGTCAGAAATGCGGACCGCATATCTGACATTGAGACCGCAATTGAGACAGAAAACTGAACAAAATGTAATGCCAAAAATGCGGTCAGAAATGCGGACCGCATTTCAGCATGCTGAGACCGCATACCGGAACAGAATTTTTGGACAAAAATCTACGTCAAGAATGTGGTCGAAATGCGGACCGCAAACCATGCTTCATGTTGAAATTGCGGTGAAGGCTAGGGCCACTTTTGCGGTGGCCACGTCAAATATGCGAACCGCATATCTGTTCTGCGACAGATATGCGATCGCATATAAGGCCGGACAGGGGTGTTTTTGTCCCGATTTTTGACCCCTTTATAAATAGAAATTAGTGCCCATTTGCCATGCAAAGCCATTTTCCGTTACCCACAAAGAGAAACACCTCCAAACACCATAGAATCACAGCAAATCAACCTTAAAATCATATCCGAAGGACATTTTTTTGGACAAATTCTCAAGAGGAGGAGTTTTGACCATCTTGAACATTGATGGAGCTATAGAGCTCGGGTTGAAGCAAGTGTTGAGGCAATTCTTGGAAGATTTCCAAGGGAAAATATCGGGGTAAGTGTTCTTGACTTAATCTTGGCAAATTACCCAAACCTATTGTCATTCTAGTATGTAATTGGTGATTTAAGTTGAGAAAATTGTGAAAAACCCTTAAGTTTATATTTTAAGACTTGGAGGTCGAACCGATGTCGGAATTCGATAAATCTTGTATGGTTGAACTCGTGGGAAGATAAGGAACCCGTCGAGGTGAAAAATTACTGAATTTCTAGAAATGGGCCCGGGGCGCGGGTTTTGCTAATTTTGGAATTTCTTAGTATTTATTGATTGTTTTCGCGTGGGTTTTGTTCCCTCGACATATTGTGACATATTAGTTCTAATTTTGGATAGATTCGATGCACGTGGAGGCCAATTCAAAGGGCAAAGGCGTCGCAGGCTAAGGACTTAGCCGGTTTGAGGTGAGTAGTGATTGTAAATGATGTTCTGAGGGTTCGAAACCCCGGATTTGCACATCGTAGTGCTATATTGAAGTTAGGCACACGCTCGAGGATGAGCGTGGGGTCGTTTACTACTAGGACTGTGACTTGGTCCGTCCCGATTGATGATTTTTACTACATATTTGATTGAAACCTATTTGATATCATCATGTTTTGGGCTGATTGCCATATTTGGGCTTCGTACCAATTGTTTGAACCCTCCGTGGATTTTTATCACTATTTCCTCACTATTTGTACTTATTTCTTGAACTCAGTCATGTTGTTTCCACTGTTGTACAACTCAGCCACCTTTTACTCAGTTTTGAGATTTACACAATATTTGAAATGATGTTTGGGCTGAGAACTACTGTTTTACTATGCTCGAGGGGCTTGTGATTATTTTCTGACTGAGTGCGGCCGAGGGCCAGGTGTGAGGTTTTACTGAGTGATATGAGGCCGAGGGCCTGAGATACTGTATATACGCCACGAGGTGGCTTGATTGATATGAGGCCGAGGGCCTAGATGTACGCCACGAGGTGGCTTGATATAGAGGTTGGGCCGTAAGGGGCCCCTCCCGGAGTCTGTACACCCCCAGTGAGCGCAGGGTACCCACAGATAATACAGTTGGTAACAATGACAACTGTAGGTTACGGTTGGTAACAATGACAACCGGTAACCAGAGATAATACAGTTGGTAACAATGACAACTGTAGGTTACGGTTGGTAACAATGAGAACCGGTAACCGGAGATATTACAGTTGGTAATATTGACAACTGTAGGTTACAGTTGGTAACAATGACAACTGGTAACTAGAGCTGTGAGATTGATACTGAACCCAGGAATATTACAGTTGGTAACAATGACAACTGTTGGTTACAGTTGGTAACAATGGCAACTGGTAACCAGAGCTGGGAAGATTTTTAAGTGATTTCTTACTGATCTACTGTTTTCAAATAATGATTTACTGCTTCATTATGCATTGCCTTGTGCTTTACGTGTTTCCTTACTTTCAGTCGTTATTTATATGTGCTACTCACTGAGTTGGAAGTACTC
Source organism: Nicotiana obtusifolia (assembly GCA_002018475.1). NCBI lineage: Eukaryota > Viridiplantae > Streptophyta > Magnoliopsida > Solanales > Solanaceae > Nicotiana > Nicotiana obtusifolia. The sequence continues at coordinate 241,453 of MCJB01003324.1, read as the reverse complement.
ACATTACTCCCCTCGCCATGTGTGCAGATTCAGGCGTTATTGACTCTGCTCCGAGGCATTGGTTACGATTGTCAGAGCGGTGACTCGGAGACTACGAGGTAGCTGTTGGCGTCCGCAACCCGGTATCTCTTTATATTGTTATTCCACTTTCTCCAACTAATTGTGCCAGAGATATTGTAATAGAAATTTTGTTATTAGGATTTCATTAGTTGCTCATGACTTTGTGACACCCCGGTTTGGGCTGTAGTCGGGATGGTTCACTATGTTTTTTCGCAAATGACTGCTATTAAACTATGTTGTGTTGTTCTCTTGTTAAATTAACTGCTTAAAATGAGTTATGGTTCGAATTGGCTGGCCTTGTCTTCACGAGAGGCGCCATCACGATCGAGTTTGGGATTTGGGTCGTGACAAGGACCTAGCTAAGGATACTTTAATTCTTAATAAAAGAATGAAGAAAAATTTGAAAGCCTGGACTAATAATCATACTACAGTAGTCAGACTAATTAAGTAGAATGCTAGTAACCTTTCATGTCTTACACTTGCTAATCCAAGTTGGGCAAAAGTAGTTAAAACTGATGCCTCAGAGATTGGATTTGGTGGAATATTAGAATAATGTTCTCCAACTGATAGACAAGAATATCTTGTTCAATTCTGTTCGGGAAAATGGAATAATTACCAAAAGAATTATGCTACTGTGGCTAAGGAAATCCTTGCCATAGTAAAATGTATATTAAAATTCCAGACTTTATTCCAGACTGATTTATATAATCAGAAGTTTTTAATAAAAACTGATTGCCAAGCAGCAAGATTTATCTTTAATAAAATTGTAAACATGATGTTTCTAAACGGATGTTTGCAAGATGGCAAGCCTTGTTAGCTCCATTTGATTTTGAGATTATTTTTAAAAAAAGGACAGGTAATAGTCTCCTTGACTTTCTTACTAGAGAATTTTTGAATTAATAATTCTTTTAATCTTTTGACAGACTATGAGACCTGCATATAAGCCTCCTCGAAGGAGGGGACAAGGAAGAAAACCAGAATCTTCCTATGGCAGAGAAAATATTCTAGCCCAGATAGGGAATCAATATCTAATATCTGCCAATATCACAGGAACATAAAGTCTTAATACAAACCACCCAATGTACAAAGAATTTTTGGATTTTATGAAATCTAAACAAGACACAGGCAACAATCCTTCATCATATTCCTCAGCATTGGCAGATGATAGCCATGTTAACATTGAGGTTTATAACCAGAAAGAGAGAAAAGAATTAATAATTATTTTAAAACAATCCGATCTGAAATGGAAGGATAACCCCTAGCAAATCATGACCAGGTATTTTGATACAACATCATATGCTACCACTTAATACAGACGAGCTAATTCTTTCATCTACTGGTTCAACTGAAATTCAACATTTTTATCCAGCTACAAAGAGAATTTATAATTTCTCTAAGATTATTATAAAGAAGATAATAGCCTCAGATGAATGGGGAATGAGTACATTAAAGGAAAGAAAATATACTCACCCAGAACAGAAAGTCTCGGTAAAGTTCAATTACTGGGATTATAGTGAAAGCTTTTATAAAACTTTCTTATATGAGAATCCCAATAGAAAACACTCTAGGTTCATAAAATTATGTTCCAATTTGTTTGAACAACATATACCAAATTGGTTCTGTAAATGGTGAATATCATATGGTCCATCTTTGAAAATACTACCGCCAATTTTTAAGAGTTTATATACTCAATGGGTAGATATATCTCCCAAAGTTATTGCATTACGAAAAGATAATATCTTTTTTGATGGCATAGCAACAATGTATTTTTTTTTATAGAATTCTCTATTCCATGGATTATGAAATGGGATGTAAAAGTCGATCAAACCAGGGACGGATTCCCATGTTTAAACAAAATTTTTTATACGAAACTCTGGAACAAATTACTTCAATCAAACCAGCCAGGAAGAATTTATTGCCAAGAGATTATTGAAGAAATCAAAAAGAAGATTAAAGCTTGTGGCACACAAGAAAAGACCAACGTCGAAATGTAAGAATTGAGTCCATTCTTGCAAGTTATTAGACGGTTTCAAATGAAAAAAGGAGCTATCTCTAGAAAAGAAATTATTGCTTCCTATTTTGAAGAAATAAAAAGAGATCTAGTAAGAAATTTCGAAGTTGAAATGTTAGATGATGTTTCAATGGCTTCAATAGGAAACACTACAGCTGACGAAACTTGTTTGGCAGGAGAAGCCCAAGAAAGCCAACAAGAACAGGTCAATTTAGATGAAATTGAAGAATTCCTGAATAAGAAGGAAGGAGTGGAAGAATCTTCCGTAAAAAATGATAAAAGGAAAAAGTAAAGATTGAAAAAGACACTGAAGGCCCCACCATTGAATAATTGAGGTAATACAGACGAAAAACTTTAATAAAGAATCTGACCCCACCATGAGAGGTTGTCAGGAATCTACTTTTATAAAGTTAATTGTCCGTCTCTCTTTTAGCTTTTTCTTTGTCGGCCATTTTACTATTTGGTTTTTGTTTGTTTTTTGACCGATCCACTATATAAGGATCTCAATTCTTTAGTGAGAGGCAGGCTTTTCTGGAGTCAGACCTTAGGAACTCTTTCTCTCTCTCTCTCTGTGTGTGTGTGTGTGTAAAAACATCTTTGTATTCAGTTATTATAAAATCAAAAAAGGTCAGTTGGCCACAACCTCGACAGTCTCAGGTACTACTTAATTTTAGTTTTTGATATATCTATTACTCATTTAGCCTAAACGATAGGCTAAATACTGAAGTGCTGAACTTATGCATACTATACTATTCTTAAGCATGTTTTGGTATTAATTTTATACTGTATCACCTGACGGTTCTAAGGTTTGAGACTATAGAGCCTAGGCAGTTTACAGTCCAGGCAGTAAACCCTGGTTATGGCAGCATAACCGGTGGTCTTCAAGAACCCCTATTATCCAGGTGAGCGTGCTGAAGGGTTAAGAAAGAGGACCGTGATTTAGGGTTTGCTTGACAGGACTGTAACTTGACAAGGCTGGTGTCTCTGTAAAAGGTTCCCTGTAGCACCGTTGAAGCGATCTGGTTTAAAGTGGTATCAAAAGGGTTAAAAAAGAGAACCGTGGTTTAGGGTTTGTTTAATAGGGCTGGTGTCTCTGTAAAAGGTTCCCTGTAGCACTGTTGAAGCGATCAGGTTTAAAGTGGTATCAGAGCCAGGTGAAAGAATAGAAATAGGTGCTAAGTTCAACACAATTTTCCTTAATGAATGTCATTAGGAAGCAAACTACAGTTTAAAAACAGTAGGAAGGAAGAACATGATATGCCTCAACAATTAGACCTTCTTAATAAATGGACGATTCTTAGAATCCAACCTAAGGTTATATACCAACTAGGTATCTTAAAAAATTAGGTCTAAAACAAGTAGTTAAAACTACTGAAGAGACTATCACAGCAGATAATGATCATGCTGCTTTTAGATTATTATTTGAAAATGATTTATCCCCTTATAGGAAAACTCATAGATTTTGCATATTGGCTTAATACAAGTTGCCTTCAAGCCACTTACCTTAAGAGGCTTACCTGAAAGCTTCATAGCAGCTCTCAGAGATGGCAGAAACCAAAATTAGAAAAAGTGCCTTATAGGGACAATACAAATCAGTTTAGCTTATGGCTCTGTATATTTTAATGCATATCCTAACTTACAGATTTCTTTGAGCGATGAAAACTCTTTAAATGCTTTAATATTGAGTATTAAACTTCATGGTTATGATTATATGCCAGGAACAGAAGTTATATGTATCTGTTATAGGATTTATATAAGCCTTTATATACTTTAAACCCTATGTGCAAAATGGATTTCAAAAATAAAACTATTCTAATAGAAACTAATTGTGGTAAGTCTAAGGTTACTACCAGAAGACCTATTAAGTGGGATGAAATAGATTTTCCCAAAGGATGGGTCATTGAGGAGGCAATAGCTCCTCAAAATAACATTAACAGTGAAATCACAGAAGTCGAATAAACTTCTAATGGAACTGTTAAGATCAGGTTTAATGAACCTGATCAGGCTGATAATATCAGTTATTCATCTAGATTGACTAGATCAAATTCCTCTTATATTTCACCTATTGATTATACTGTAGATTTTCCGTTAAGAGCATCTACATCCCAAATTAGAGAAAATAATAGAGTAGATGTCATAAAAATTAGTACAGATAATATCACTAGTGCTATTCCTGATCCAACTGAATCTTAAATGGATTTTTCCAATGGTTTAAATTGATAGAAACCAAATAGATTTTAGTCCGGGTTCACCGGCAAGGAAAATGATTTCTGAAGAATTTAAAAAACCCAGATGGAACTTTTCAGAGATTGGTTTTTTGATACTTTTGATAAGAAATTAATATAATTCTTTCAAGATGATTTTTATAATGTTATTAGTAGTCACAATAAGATAATTGCTTTTGTGCCATGGTTTATGTCTAAATATGTTGATGGTTATATTTTCATGCCTTATACAAATTTTATAATTGTTTATATTGCTGATATTTTAGTAATTTCAAAAAATATTGAGATTCATTTTAAACATTTGGATCTTTTAAGAAAAATCATAATTCAAAATGGTTTAGTCATCTCTAATCCAAGATGACTCTTTTTCAGACTAATATAAGATTCTTAGGTCATAATATTCAGTATGGAAGAATAGTTTCGATCCAAAGGAGCATTGAAGTTGCATCCAAATTCTCAGATGTCATAATTAATAAGACTCAGCTCCAAAGGTTTCTAGGAAGCCTTAATTATATTTTCATGCTAGAAAGAGATTATAAACTCAATGGTGGTGAAATTACTAGATCCGTATTTCTCCCACAAACATCTTTCCAAATGGGGGAAAAGGATAAAGTAATTTATTATACTGCATTTTCAAAATTATTTGATGATGACACTGGCAAAATTACTGCTAGAAATTTGAATACTATGCTCACACAGAATAATTATACTAATATATATATATATATATATATATATATATATATATATATAAATATTCTGGGTGAACATATAGTTTCAATTAATGAAAGACTGGACAAATTAATAACAGAAGTCCAGAAAATATCTTGAAAGAATACTACAAAAGGTAAAGAGTAAATTGCTACTGCAAGTATCCAACCACCTCCGAAGGTCAAAGACTTTAAAATAAAGAGTCTCGAAGACCTGGAGAATCTATTAGATAAAAAATTTGAAGGATTTAAAATTAGTCCTTTAAATTTAGAATACTTATCTGATGAAGAAAGAAAAATAAAATTCTCTGATGAGATTAATAAACTCTCAGAAAAGTTTGCTCATAGACCGGTCCAAAGGATGTTTTATTATCCTAGGCCTACTCCTCAAGATGTACTCATAGAGGAACCTGATGCTACTCATTATTTTCAGAATTGTAGTGGCACAGAAATCTATGAATGGAATACAGATGATTTTTCTGACCGTCAGATTTATACTCAAGTACATAGAATGCTTATGTACAGTACTATTTGTAAGTTTAATAAGAATTATGAGAAAACCATTGCTGAGATGATAGTGGCAGGTTGTACTGGCCAATTAAAAGGCTGGTGGGACAATTATTTAACAGAAAAACAGCGCGCAGAAATTATGGGAGCCGTAAAAATAGAAGATGGTCGAATGTTCAAATTGCTGTATATTCCTTAGTTTTTCTTTGGGAGATGGTCAGACAATAGTGAGACCTTAAGGACCATGCTCCAAAATCTTAGATGTAATACATTGACAAATTTTAGATGATATAAGGATGTTTTCTTATCTAGGGTAATGGAATTACTAGAGTGTAATAACACTCACTGGAAGTCTAAATTTATTGATGGACTCCCAACACTCTTTGCAGAAAGAGTCAGGAAAACTCTTTGAGGAACTGCAATGAGTGTAGATTATAATAGCTATAACTATGGAACTTATTAGTGTATGCACACAAGAAGGCTTAGCCCTATGTAATGAGATTAAGTTAAGCCAGGAAATCAAGAAACATCGTCTTAATGAAAGACAACAGTTAGGAGAATTCTGTGAACAACTCGCCATAAATATTCCTAAGAATAAAAAGTCTCATAGACATAAGAAAGACCAGAAGGAACCTTATAGGTATAAAAAGAAGAATAGAGGATCTTCTGATAAGAGATATGAGAAGAAGGATAAGAGAAGAAAGGCTTATAAGCATAGAAAGGATTTTATAAAATCCAATACGCCTAATGCATGCTACAATGTGACAGATAGGACATTATGCTAGAGATTGTAAGGTCAAGGATAAAATTAAGAACCTTGATCTAGATGATAATATTAAAGATTCTTTATACAAGATTCTGTTAAATTCTTCTCGGGATAATTCACCGGAGAATAGAGATAGAGAAGATTCATTAACTGATGAAGATCTAAGGGCTCTACAAGAGGAGGAATACCTTCCTTCAGATGCTGAATGTTAATGTGGACCCTGCAAATAGAATCAAGATCATTGTTGTAATAACAACACAGATGATGAGTTTTTTTTAATATTTATTCTCAATTCAAGGACTTAGAAGTCAATGTCCCGACCAATGATAGTTTACTAGAGCTTCTCAGGATTGTTAAAGACCCAGAGTTAAGGTCCCAGATAATTAATTTGGTGGATAATATTAAGGATAATATTCCTAAAAGTCCTGAGATTAAAGAAATTCCTTCTCAAAAAGGACCATATACAATGTCTGAGATTAAAAGGATATTAAGAGAAAAATCTCAGGCCATTGATAGGCCAACTACTGTTCAAGATTTAAAAAATGAGATTCATAATCTCAAAGGAGAAATCTTGGACTTAAAGACTTCTAATATAGCCTTAGGCAAGAGAATTATCAGATTCAAAATTCTCATGTCCCTACAAGCTAGGAATTCAGTACTGATATTACTGAAAAAGGTTTTGATGCTAGTACCTCAAAAAGTGGGGGTAAAAGATGATTTTCTAGGAGTAGTTAATATGACTGATAATGAGCTTTAACAAAAACTTCAGCTATTTACTACTCAAAAGTTTTTAATAAAAGTTACTCTTTTAATAGATTATAATTTTAAAAAAGAGTTTGTTGCTATATACATACATACATACATATATATATATATATATATATATATATATACATGTCGACCCGGAATTCCCACCCTCGGGAGCCGTGATGGCGCCTACTAGTGAAAGCTAGGCAAGCCAATCAACCGAATTATTTACCACGTTTTCATTCGAAATCAATTCAACTAAAACTAACCATAAATAAGCAAAGCAATTTAACGAGCGAAATACATAGAATATTTCAAATAAAATCTCTTTTGCAAACTACCCAAGATCTGGTGTCACAGTTTCACAGACTGTCTAAGAGTACTACAAACAAGGTTTTGAAAGAAATAGCAAAATACTATTTCCGAACTACATGGAAGAAACAGGTAAAGGAAATGGACGGGGGACGCCAAGATCTGCGAACGTCTGCAGTACTACCTTGGGTCGCCTGATAATCACAAGGCTGGAAGCTTTCTACGGTCCGAAGCCTGCGACACTGGGATCTGCACAAAAGAGTGCAGAGTGTAGTATCAGCACAACCGACCCCATGTGCTGGTAAGTGCTTGGCCTAACCCCGGCGAGGTAGTGACGAGGCTAGGACCAGACTCCAGATAAACCTGTTCAGTTATAAACATATATGTATCTACAGCGGAAGACTAGAAATACATAAACAATTTTAACGGGGGAAAGAAAACATACATTGCAATAACAGACAAATAAAGCGAAACGAATCATCAATGAATAAGAGAGAAAAACTGCAATTTAGCCTTTTACACAACGAGATGAGATCAGCCACCTTCACCTCCCGTAACCTCTTATTGCAAGCGTGCAACCCGTTCCCACTTACAGTAACCTCTTGTGGCAGGCGTACCACCCGCTCCCACATACATCACATCCCGTGGCAGGTGTGCCACCCGCTCTCACTTACAATATATCCTGTGGTAGGCGTACCACCCGCTCCTATTTTCATAATATCTCGTGGCAGGCGTGCCACCCACTCCCACTTACAATATATCCTGTGGCAGGCGTGCCACCCGCTCCCACTTACAATACTACAACAATCACAAGAAGTCCCGGCAAGGGAACAAGGCAACATAACAACTTCCCAATTAGGGAATAAACAACATCAAACAATCATCCTGGCCAGGGGGAAATCAGCTATAACCAAACCATATTCGACTCCTATTTGGCTCAATCAATGTTAGAACTTAATTACAGTTGAAGTTCTACAATTAACCTCCTAACCCAATTATCATTTCATTAAACCTAGACACGACGCTACTATTGTGACACCGGATCCCTTGAACCCCTAACTAACTCCTAAGACACTACCCATGACTTAGCCACTGAACCCCTTTTTGACTCCTAACAATTCCTTATTCAACTAGTCCTTCTAACAATGTAAATTATGTCGAATAGAAGATACATAAACCTGAAATTAAGAGGAACAATTACAATGATAAATTCATGTGATAGGCGTACCACTCGCCCTCATTTCACAATATCTTGTGGCAGGCGTGCCACCCGCTCCCACTTATGTCACCACAATATCACGGATAATATTCAAAAATTAGAACAATAGTTGCACAACAATTATTAATAAACGACCCACGATCATGCTCGACACCAATGTATAGGTACTCGTCACCATACCTATACATTGTTCTCAACAAGAATCAATTTAGCAATTAGCACATGATTCCTAGTCCCTCAACTAAGATTAGGATAACCACTTACCTCGCTTTGCTTCTAAATTCTAGGTTTCCAATGCATTCAAATCTCTGCAACAATCCAAAGCCACAAGCTTTCGAGCCTCAAATTCGTTTGAACCCTTTTTGGTACTGCTCACGATGGGTTTTTGCAGCAATTTGAGCTGAGGTTCTTAGGGTTAGAGAGTGGGGGGCTTTGTAATTGATGTTGGGATGTTGAAGAAGGGTTTCATGGTAAATTTTCAGGTCATTTGGGCTATTCTTGATGATTTTTCAGCTGGGTTTTGGTGAGTTTAAATGGGAAGGGCTGGGTTGATAATTTGGAGTTGATGGCTATGTGATGGAGGTGTTTTCATGGAATTTGGGGTTGTTTACAAGGTGTTTTGAAGGTTGATTTGCTATGGTTTGAAGGTGTTTTGGGGAGTTTTACAGAGGAAGTATCAAAAATAAGAGGGTTTTTGCATGTTAGGGTTATGGGTCCTTATTTATAGTGGGTCAAAAAATCAGAATGAAAATAAGTTGCCGGATGCCAGAATGCGATCGCATTCTGGTTGCAGAACACATATGCGGTCCGCATTTGGGCCGCATTTTTTACACAACTTTTGACCCCAAAACTCTGTCTCACTCTGCGATCCTACTGTCAAATCTGCGGTTCGCATTCCTGAAATGCGATCACATTTCTCGTCGCATTNGAAGGGTTTCATGGTTAATTTTCAGTTCATTTGGGCTATTCTTGATGATTTTTCAGCTGGGTTTTGGTGAGTTTAAATAGGAAGGGCTGGGTTGATAATTTGGAGTTGATAGCTATGTTATGGAGGTGTTTTCATGGAATTTGGGGCTGTTTACAAGGTGATTTGCTATGGTTTGAAGGTGGTTTGGTGAGTTTTACATAGAAAGTGTCAAAAATAAGAGGGTTTTTGCATGTTAGGGTTATGGGTCCTTATTTATAGTGGGACAAAAATCGGAATGAAAATAAGTGGCCAGATGCCAGAATGCGATCGCATTCTGGTCGCAGAACGCATATGCGGTCCGCATTTGGGCCGCATTTCTGACACAATATTTGACCCCAAAACTCTGTCTCACTCTGCGATCTTACTGTCAAATCTGCGGTTCGCATTCCTGAAATGCGATCGCATTTCTCGTCGCATTTTCGACGAAAGGTTTGCCTAGTTTTTCTGTTTCACTATGCGACGCCTGTGCGAGATATGCGGTTCGCATATCTGAAATGCATCCGCATTCTCGTCGCATTTTTGACAAGAAGTTTTCCCAGTTCTCTGCTTCACTATGCGACGAAGGATGCCAACTATGTGACTCGCATTTGCACATATGCGATCGCATAGTGGACTTTGCGACACCTCTTGCCCTTTTTCTCTTATCTTTTGAATTCTTTTCCCTACTCTTGGGTTCTTATACCTCATTTACTGCAAAAGAAAAATAATAAGATTGCATAATCACAAGGAAGTATTTGCACATTAAACAAGCCAAATCTATATGATTTACTACCACGTGTTTCTACGACACATCGGGTCGTTACATTCTCCCCCTCTAAGACAACCGTTCGTCCTCGAACGGACAGGATAAAGAAGTACCTGAGATGGGAAATAGATGTAGATAACGGCTCCGCATGTCTGACTCGGACTCCCAGGTCGATGCCTCAGGAGGCTGACCTCTCCACTGTACACGAATAGAAGGAAAACTCTTCGACTTCAGCTGACGGACTTGCCGGTCTAGAATGGCTACAGGTTCTTCCTCATAAGACAAGTCCCCGTCCAACTGAACAGTGCTGAAATCTAGCACGTGAGTTGGATCGCCGTGATATTTTCGGAGCATGGACACATGGAAAACTGGATGCACGGCTGATAAGCTCGGTGGCAATGCAAGCCTATAAGCAACCTCCCCCACTCGGTCAAGAATTTCGAATGGACCAATGAACCTAGGGCTAAGCTTGCCCTTCTTTCCAAATCTCATCACGCCTTTTATAGGCGATACTCGGAGTAACACCCGTTCACCAACCATAAAGGCTATATCTCGTGACTTACGATCTCATAGCTCTTTTGCCTGGACTGAGCTGTACGAAGCCTTTCTTGAATGATTTTGACCTTGTTCAAGGCCTCCTGAACCAGATCCGTACCCAACAACCGAGCCTCCCCCGGCTCAAACCACCCAACCGGAGTTCGACACCGCCTACCATATAGAGCTTCATAAGGAGCCATCTGAATGCTTGACTGGTAGCTGTTATTGTAGGCAAACTCTGCTAATGGCAAAAATTGATCCCACGAACCTCCAAAGTCAATAACACAAGCTCGGAGCATATCCTCCAATATTTGAATAGTCCGCTCGGACTGTCCGTCTGTTTGCGGATGAAATGCTGTGCTTAATTCAACCTGGGTGCCCAACTCTCGCTGGACTGCCCTCCAAAAACGTGAGGTAAACTGCGTACCTCGATCTGAAATAATAGATACCGGCACACCATGAAGGCGGACAATTTCCCGGATATAGATCTCGGCTAACCTGTCGGATGAATAGGAGGCTGCTACCGGGATGAAATGTGCCGACTTGGTCAGCCTGTCGACAATGACCCAAATTGCGTCGAACTTCTTCCGGGTCTGCGGGAGTCCAACCACGAAATCCATATGATCCGTTCCCACTTCCATTCGGGGAGTTCAATTCTTTGGAACAGTCCACCAGGTCGCTGATGCTCGCACTTAACCTGCTGGCAATTCAGACACCGAGCCACATACGCAACTATATCCTTCTTCATTCTACGCCACCAGTAATGCTGTCGCAAATCCCGATACATCTTTGCGGCACCCGGGTGAATAGAATACCTGGAGCTATGCGCTTCTTTCAAAATCAACTCCCGAAGTCCCTCTACATTGGGTACACAAACTTGACCCTGCAATCTCAAAATTCCATCATCGCCTAAGGTGACCTGCTTGGCACCTCCTCGCTGTACCGTGTCCTTAAGGACACACAAATGGGGATCATCAAACTGTCGATCACGTATTCGTTCCAGCAATGAGGAACGAGCGACCGTGTAAGCTAATACCCGGTTAGGTTCAGAAATGTCCAATCTCACTAATCGATTGGCCAACGTCTGAACGTCCAAAGCAAGGGGTCTTTCACCGACCGGAATATAAGCAAGACTACCCATACTGGCTAACTTTCTACTCAAGGCATCGGCCACCAGGTTGGCCTTTCCCGGGTGATATAAGATGGTGACATCGTAGTCCTTTAATAATTCCAACCATCTCCTCTGCCTCAAATTTAACTCCTTTTGCTTGAACAGATACTGGAGACTCTTATGATCCGTGAACACCTCACACGGCGCACCATATAAGTAGTGTCTCCAAATCTTCGAGGCGTGGATTATGGCTGCCAATTCTAAATCATGCACCAGATAGTTTTTCTCACGAACCTTCAACTGTCTCGAAGCATAGGCAATGACCCTGCCCTCTTGCATTAACATTGCACCAAGCCCAGTACGTGAGGCATCACAATAAACTGTGTAAGGCCCTGAGCCTGTGGGCAAAACTAACACTGGTGCTGTGGTCAGAGCTGTCTTGAGCTTCTGAAAGCTCGCCTCACACTCTCCCGACCACTGGAACTAGACACCTTTCTGAGTCAACTTGGTCATCGGGGCTGCAATCGATGAAAACCCCTCCACGAACCGACGATAGTAGCCTGCCAGTCCCAAGAAACTCCGAATCTCTGTGACTGATGCCGGCCTAGGCCAGTTCTTGACTGCCTCAATCTTTTTCGGATCAACCTGAATACCCTCTGCCGATACAATATGATCCAGAAATGTAACCGAACTCAGCCGGAATTCACACTTTGAAAATTTAGCATACAACCGACTATCTCTCAGAGTCTGAAGAACCACTCTGAGATGCTGCGCGTGCTCCTCCTGGCTGGGGGAATATACCAGGATGTCGTCGATGAAAACTATCACAAACGAATCCAGGTAAGGCCTAAACACTCGGTTCATCAAGTCCATAAAAGCTGCTGGGGCATTTGTCAACCCGAAGGACATAACCAGGAATTCATAATGCCCGTACCGAGTGCGGAAAGCTGTCTTAGGGACATCGGATGCCCTAATCTTCAACTGGTGGTAACCAGACCTCAAATCAATCTTTGAAAATACCCTGGCACCCTGGAGCTGATCAAACAAATCATCGACCCTCGGCAATGGGTACTTATTTTTGATGGTAACCTTGTTCAATTGCCGGTAATCGATGCACATTCTCATTGACCCGTCCTTCTTTTTAACGAATAACACCGGCGCACCCCAAGGTGAAACGCTGGGCCTAATGAAACCCTTCTCGAGCAAGTCTTGCTGCTGCTCTTTCAATTCTTTTAACTCTGGCGGGGCCATGCGATATAGCGGAATAGAAATGGGTTGAGTGCCCGGAGCCAAATCAATACAGAAGTCTATATCCTGTCGGGTGGCATTCCCGGCAGGTCGGATGGGAAGACCTCAAGAAACTCACGAACCACGGGCACAGACTCAATAGAGAGGACCTCAGCACTGGAATCACGAACATGAGCCAGATAAGCCAAACACCCCTTCTCGACCATACGTCGAGCCTTCACATAAGAGATAATGCTACGGGTGGGATGACCAGGAGTTCCTTTCCACTCCAAACGGGGCATACCCGGTAAAGCTAAGGTCATAGTCTTTGCATGGCAGTCCAGGATGGCGTGGTAAGGTGATAACCAGTCCATTCCCAGTATGATATCAAAATCAACCATGTCTAGAAGAAATAAGTCTACCCGGGTCTCAAGACCCTCAATAACTACAACACAGGAACGATGGACTCGATTTACCACAATGGAATCACTCACCGGGGTAGACACATGTACAGGAACACTCAACGAATCACTAGGCATGACCAGCAAAGTAATATGAGACGTATGAGTAAGTAGACCCTGGGTCAAATAATACTGAAGCTTCTTTATCACAAACCAAGATTATACCTGTGATTACAACATCTGAAGCTTCAGCCTCGGGCCGGGCTGGGAAAGCATAGCATCGGGGCTGAGCTCCACCACCCTGAGCCACATCTCTAGGACGGCCTGCTGCTGGCTGACCCCCACCTCTGCCGGCCTGAGTTTCACCTCTAGTACCTCTACTTCCAGTTCTAGCACCTCTACCTCCACCTCCAGCTAGTTGGGCGGACAACGGAACATTAGGTGCCTGAGTCATAGTACGAGAATCCTGGTGTGGAGAGTTACTTAAGGCACGACGACAATACCTAGCAATGTGCCTTGTATCACCACAAATAAAACAAGCCCTCGACTGTCGACCCTGGAAACTCTGAAGCGGTGATGCACTGATGGATTGCTGATCAAGGTACTACATCTGAGTACCGCGGTGACCTGAACCACCGTGAGAAACCTGGAGAGCTGACTGGAAAGGCCTAGGAGGATGGCCTCTACCATATGAATCCCTGCTTCCAGACGAAGCACCAATGAATCTGCCGGAGTGACGGGGTCTCTTATCCGACCCAGGACCACCCCCATGTGACAGAACCATCTCGACTCTGCGGGCCACATTGACCGCCTCCTGGAAGGTAATCTCACTCCCAGTCTCCCTAGCCATCTAAAGGAGAATCGGCTGGATGAGGCCGTCAATAAATCTCCTCACCCTCTCCCTCTCTCTAGGAAGTATGATGAGAGCATGCCGAGCCAAATCGATGAACCTGGACTCATACTGGGTAACTGTCATGGATCCTTGTTGAAGGCACTCAAGCTGCCTCCGATAAGCCTCTCTCTGAGTGACGGGGAGAAACTTTTCCAGAAATAGCTCTGTAAACTGTTCCCAAGTTAAAGATGGCAGACCGGCTAGTCTAGTCAAGCAATAATCCCTCCACCAAGTCTTGGCGGATCTGGACAGGCGGAATGCAGCAAAATCTACCCCATTGGTCTCAACAATGCCCATGTTCCTGAGAACCTCGTGGCAACTGTATAAGAAGTCCTGGGGATCCTCCGATGGAGTACCGCCGAAAGTGGTAGTGAATAGTTTGGTGAACCTATCCAGTCTCCACAAGGCATCGGCGGACATAGCAGCTCCATTGCCGGGCTGAGCTACTGCTCCCGGCTGAACTGCCATAACTGGCTGAACCCCCGGAACCTGAGCCTGGGGAGCTACCTGCTCCGGAGTAAGAGTAGTAGGAGTCTGAGTCCCTTCCCCAGCCTGAAGAGTGCTGGCGCTACAGGAAGTAAGCCCGCTCTAGTGACATTCTCCATGAGGCCCACCAACCGGACCAAAGCGTCCTGAAGGACCGGGGTAGCAATAAACTCCTCGGGGACCTAAGCTGGGCCCACCGGAACTGCTGGGGCTGGAACCCCCTCGTCAAGATCAACCTGAGGTTCTGCTACAGGTGCTGCTGCAGGAGGCTGAGTCCTGCCCCTACCTCGACCCCTAGCACGACCTCGGCCTCACCCTGTACCCCATGTAGGAGTTGTTGCTGGGGGCTCGGGCTGTTGAGCAGTAGAAGAGGAAGCGCGTGTTCTCGCCATCTATGAGGAACAGAATAGGAATTCAATTAACATTAAGAAACAAAACCGCACGATAAGAAAGAACAAATGTGAAGTTTTTCCTAACTCTATAGCTTCTGGGGATAAATACAGACGTCTCCGTACCGATCCCTCAGACTCTACTGAGCTTGTCTGTGAACTGTGAGACCCACGTAAACCTAGAGCTCTGATACCAACCTGTCACGACCCGAAATTCCAACCCTCGGGAGCCATGATGGCGCCTACTAGTGAAAGCTAGGCAAGCCAATCAACCGAATTATTTACCACGTTTTCATTCGAAATCAATTCAACTAAAACTAACCATAAATAAGCAACGCAATTTAACGAGCGAAATACATAGAATATTTCAAATAAAATCTCTTTTGCAAACTACCCAAGATCTGGTGTCACAGTTTCACAGACTGTCTAAGAGTACTACAAACAAGGTTTTGAAAGAAATAACAAAATACTATTTCCGAACTACATGGAAGAAACAGGTAAAGGAAATGGACGGGGGACGCCAAGATCTGCAAACGTCTGCAGTACTACCTTGGGTCGCCTGATAATCACAAGGCTGGAAGCTTTCTACGGTCCGAAGCCTGCGACACTAGGATCTGCACAAAAGAGTGCAGAGTGTAGTATCAGTACAACCGACCCCATGTGCTGGTAAGTGCCTGGCCTAACCTCGGCGAGGTAGTGACGAGGCTAGGACCAGACTCCAGATAAACCTGTTCAGTTATAAACATATATGTATCTACAGCGGAAGACTAGAAATACATAAACAATTTTAACGGGGGAAAGAAAACATACATTGCAATAACAGACAAATAAAGCGAAACGAATCATCAATGAATAAGAGAGAAAAACTGCAATTTAGCCTTTTACACAATGAGATGAGATACAAGCCACCTTCACCTCCCGTAACCTCTTGTTGCAGGCGTGCAACCCGTTCCCACTTACAGTAACCTCTTGTGGCAAGCGTGCCACCCGCTCCCACATACATCACATCCCGTGGCAGGCGTGCCACCTGCTCCCACTTACAGTATATCCTGTGGTAGGCGTACCACCCGCTCCCACTTTCATAATATCTCGTGGCAGGCGTGCCACCCGCTCCCACTTTCATATCTTGTGGCAGGCGTGCCACCCGCTCCCACTTACAATATATCCTGTGGCAGGCGTGCCACCCCGCTCCCACTTACAATACCACAACAATCACAAGAAGTCCCGGCAAGGGAACAAGGCAACATAACAACTTCCCAATTAGGGAATAAACAACATCAAACAATCATCCTGGCCAGGGGAAAATCAGCTATGACCAAACCATATTCGACTCCTATTTGGCTCAATCAATGTTAGTACTTAATTACAGTTGAAGTTCTACAATTAACCTCCTAACCCAATTATCATTTCATTAAACCTAGACACGACGCTACTATTGTGACATCGGATCCCTTGAACCCCTAACTAACTCCTAAAACACTACCCATGACTTAGCCACTGAACCCCTTTTTGACTCCTAACAATTCCTTATTCAACTAGTCCATCTAACAATCTAAATTATGCCGAATAAAAGATACATCAACCTGTAATCACGAGGAACAATTACAATGATAAATTCATGTGATAGGCGTACCACTCGCCCTCATTTCACGATATCGTGTGGCAGGCATGCCGCCAGCTCCCACTTATATTACAACAACAATCACAGATAATATTTAGCAATTAGAACAATAATTGCACAACACTTATCAATATATGACCCACGGTCATGCTCGACACCAATTGTATAGGTACTCGTCACCATACCTATACATTGTTCTCAACAAGAATCAATTTAGCAATTAGCACATGATTCCTAGTCCCTCAAGCTAAGATTAGGACAACCACTTACCTCGCTTTGCAACTGAATTCAAGGTTCCGATAAACCTTTGCCTTGAAACTTTGCGTCCGAAGGCTTCAAATCTAGTCACAAATAATTTAATACACTCAATACACATAGTAGAAACTAATTCCATATGAATTTACAAATTTTTCGGATTAAAATCCAAAATTTGACTCAAAATTGCCAGTGGTGCCCACTTCTCGTAATCGTACAAAACCAACAAAATGTGATGACCCATTCCGATACGAGTTCAACCATATAAAATTTGTCGAATTCCGACATCGGATTGGCTTTCAAATCTTAATTATTGTTCTTGGAAGATTTGGAAGAAAAATCTGATTTTTCTTCCATAGATTCATGGATTTTGAATGTAAATGAGTATGGAATCATGATCTATGAAGGATTTATGATAAAGAACACTTACCCCGATGTTTTTCTTGAAAATTGCCTCAAAAATCGCCTCAATCTGACCTCCCTAGCCCCAAATATGTTAGAATGGCCAAAATGGCCAAAACCCCCGCTATAGACCCTTTCTGCCTCAGTTTGCGACCTCAAAGTCCATTTCGCGGTTCGCATTTGTTGATCCGCGATCGCGGATCTCACATTTCGGCAGATTTTTTCCTCGTCGTGAAAATAGGCATAACTTTCTCATACGATGTCCGAATTGGACGATTCTTTTTGCTATGGCTCTGAAATTTTGATACGGATCTAATGCTTCAATCGAAACTGAATTTGGAGTTCATTTGCATAATATTATACCACTTATTCATGAAGAGACGACATCGACACCTTCTTGAAATGCCAAAGTTAGACTCCATCAACCATCCAAAATCCATTCGAGGCCATCGGGACTTCAACCAAATATATCAACAAATCTTAAAACATCACATGGAATTAGTCGAGGCCTCAAATCACATTAAACAACGCTAAATATACAATCATACTCCAATTCAAGCCTAATGAACTTAACAAATTCCAACTTCTACATTCGATGCCGAAACCTATCGTATCGGGTCCGATTGACCTCAAATTTTGCACACAAGTCATAAATAACATAACGAAGCTACAACAACTTTCAGAATTCCGTTCTGACGCTCGGGACAAAATCTCGCCTATCAACCGAAAATCGCCAAAATTCTAACTTCACCAATTCAAGCCTAATTCCACACGGAACCTCCAAAACTAATTCCGATCACTCTCCTAAGTCATAAATCCTCTCCCGAAGCTAACCGAATCATCGGAATTCACATCTGAACCTTCTAACTCATAAGTCAACATACAGTTGACTTTTATAACTTTAAGCCTCCTTGAAAAAGACTAAGTGTCTCATTTCTTACCGATTTCACTCCGAATGCAACTTACTCAACTAAATTACCTAAGACACTGATAACGAGGCACAATGATACAGATATTGGGGAAGACAGAGCAGTAACCCATGAGACAATTTACCGGGTCGTCACACTGATACTTGGAGTGTAAGTTCAGCGGGGAGACTCAGGGAGGGAAAGGGGAGGTGAGGATGAACTTGCAAGTAATTCCCTAGGAGAGATAGTTTTACGCACCTTGGGTCTATTATTCAGGGGGATGGAGTGATTGATGAAGATTTCACTCATCATATTAGGGCAGGATGGATGAAATGGAGACTCGCTTCTGGTGTTTTGTGTGACAAGAAGGTACCACCAAAACATAAAGGTAAGTTCTATAGAGTGATGGTCAGAACGACTATGTTATATGGGGTTGAGTGTTGGCCTGTCAAGATTGCCCATATCCAGAAGATAAAGGTAGCAGAAATGAGGATGTTGAGATGAATGTGCGGGCACACCAGGTTAGATAGGATCATGAATGAGGTTATTCGCGAAAAGTTGGGTGTTGATGACGTCCAAATCCACTAGTAAAAGCTAAATGGACGCGGTCGCATACAATATAATTTACTCATCCATGAGTCAGGGTCGAATCCCATAGAGAACAATATGTAGGCGATTAGGCGTGTAAGAGAATTATCACTTATTATGCTAATCCAAATACTTAGAAAGATTTTGAGAAAATATTCATAGCTAATTGCCAAAGTATAAACTAACCTAAAGTAAAATGACCAATGGCTACAAGCATGGATGCAATAGGAATTACACTTAAGTAATGATCCAATGTATTTCACGACTTTACAAATATGAGCGAGTTTATATTAATTAGCCTGGGGTAATAATTCTATATTAGCTTCTTCTAAAGACTAACAAGACTTCGTAATTGAATTATCCCTAAAAACAATTAAGAGATTAAGCGCATCTGAATATGGCTACAAGTAGTTCAATCCTATCCCTAAGTAGAATCTATAAAATGAGGGTTAACGCCTCAAGTTCTTGTTAATTAATCTTTCCCAACCCCAAATTATCTTTTCCAAAATTAATTCAAAGTTAATGGGCGAGTCCTAGGGTTAGCTAATCCTTTTGCAAACATTAAAGAACAAGAATAATTAAAGAAGCAATAACTCACTTCATAATAAATAAAAATCGTTCAATACATAAGCACAACAAGATATTTAATCCACAGTTTAAATATGATTATTCCCATAAATAAGATTCAAGTGTTGGAAAAAATACTACACACTTAGATATACAATACAAAACAAGGAAATGAAGGAATAAACAAAAATGGGTAAGAAATTCTCAATCGAAGGCTTCAAATCTTCAAGACCCAAGTGTGTGTGCAAGAACCCTAGCTCCAAAACATCTCTTCTCTAGTCAAGAGATGTCGAAGATGTCTAGAGATTGGCCAAATGATCTGTTTCTAATAAGCTAGGTCGTGTATTTGTGGGTTTGGAATGGAGAAAATGTGAAATGCCAAGTCTGTCCAGAGTTGAAGCTCGTTGATTGCACCTGCGGAAACAATGCAGTTGCGACTCCGCAAAAATGGACTTTCATTCGCAGATACGAAACTTGTGGAGAATTGCCTACTCCGCAGAAGCGGCTTCGCAAATGGGGACATCAACCATAGAAGCGGTTCTATAGAAGCGGATTCTTGGTTGCAGGTGCGCTTCCAGTGCAATTTCTCCTATTCCGCAGACGCGGCCTTTTCTCGCACGAGCGGGCCCCCATAAGCGGGCAACCTTCCACAGATGCAGTTTCGCTGAAGCAATTTTGCACTTCTTTCCTTCTTATTTGCTCAATTCCACTTCAATTGACTTCGATTCTCTTCAAGACTCATTGTACCTTAAAATCTAGCAATGCACACTATAAATCACCAAATTTTATAATTAATAGACACAAAAACTAAAAAAAAAAAACTAAAATAAATGGTAAAATCACCACTCATCAATACCCCAACTTAAAGCTTTTGCTTGTCCTCAAGCAAATCAAAACCAAATACTCAATGAGGCTCCACCATTTAAAGTTCAATTAGCATCTCTATCATCTTCAAATCACATTCTCCAATTAAGCACGACACTTATGGTTTTGGTTAGTACAAATAATTAGGCTCACGTGAATTTCAACCAAACAATTCCCTCATTTAAAAGAATTTCAAGAATGCAATAGAGTTTTAAAATAATCAAGTAACGATAACCAAGCTTCAAGAAGTGACTCCTAAGCACTACTCTACTGCATATGCTCAATTTACTCAATTTGGGGGTCTATCAATGTTACCAATCCATCATAATCCATGTGACCTCACAAGAAAGAAAGTCCCAAAATTACAATATTTACAATAACAAGACAAGGGACAAATGCACAAAGACACTCACTCTCAACAAAGAATTTCAAGTGTTACAAAATATCATGCCATAAGCTTGCCCTAATTTTAATTCGCTGCCTATTCAAGAACATTTGGTTGGAGATCCCATAAGGACTTTTAAGGCTTTTAATATAGGCTTAGGGAAGGGTAGGATAAGCATTTGGGATACAAGTGACTACACCCTCTTTGAACACTACTCACATTTGTCTTTCTTTTTGCACTTTGCTTCTTTTTAAACCACATAGCCCTTATAGAAATCTAGTTACCAACATAGAACCACCTCAAAGTACCTCTCTAATTTCATCAAGACTCCATCTTTTTTCTATACAACTATTTCTTTTGGATCTTGAGTATCTTCATATAAACAACTTTGAGGTATATGTTTCTGTACACAATGTACATCTTCACCATTTTTCAATTAATACCAACACCCCCAACTTAGGCTTTTAGCCTTATTCTTAACATTTAAGGAGGGACAGGTTCAAAAGAGAGAATTATTTCACAAAAGGGTAAAGGTTTGTAATGAGGTAGCCAAAGAAAAGATTAAAGGCTCAAATGGGGTTAACTAGTGATAATATTTATGCAATGGTAGGCTCGAAAAGCTAAAGAGGCTTTTTCAAATATCACAAAGAATGCCTACGGTCATTCCTCCAACCAAACATAATTAACATCAGCATTACAAGATCAATTGGGCAAGTCTAGATGATAAAAGTAAACAAAAAAATTATTTTAACAAAGCTAACACACATGACACATGAACTAATCAAGACGGATCAATTTCACTTCTTAATAAGAATAATTAGAGCAATATCATGCTAGAGCAAAGAGTCACAAAATGAGCCAAAAAGTTATCACAAAAATTATTCTTCCCAATGCAACTTATTTTTTCAAATTACAACCAAAATTTGGAGGGATATATTTAATTCACAAATCACATACAAGAGAATAATTTTATTATTACTAAACAATCCAAAAGTCTCCACATAACAAAACAAGACTAATTCCTTTAAAAAAGTTGTTACACCATCTATCACAGGGAAAAGTCACCCGGTTCAACACAAAAGTATTTATCGGGAAAGAACTGTAGCATTAATAGAACCCAAGGAAATTGATTGAAATGTATATTACTACTAAAGAGATAAAAATAATATAAACCAAAAACTACAACATAAAATAAAATAACTAACAATACTAAAGAAAATAAAATTACAGAAGCAACTAATACTAAAGGAATAAAAATAACATAAATTAAAAACTACTAAAGAAAATAAATAAATAAACAAAAATAAAATAGAACAACAAAAGTTACTAATCCGTAAATGTATCACCAATCACAAACTACACAACGCAAAGGCACATGATTAACAGTAGTAGAACAAGCCTGGCAAGGGAACACAATATCCATACAAAAGCATAAGTCCGCAAGGGCACAAGTCAAGCATCAATATACAAATAAAGTATACTCACTAAATCCACCCCCAACTAAGAACACTGCAGTGTCCTCACTGCACCAATATCAAGATAAACTAAGAGTAGTTTGAGGGTCTCCCTGAGGTCTACATCTGACTAGCAGACTGCGGAAAAGGCTAATCACTGCCGTGTAGAGCTCTCGTCCACATCATCATTGGTATCATCAGTATCAGCATTAGCAACATTCGATACGAAGGAATACTCTTCACTATCATCTTTGTCTTCGACCGGTATCTTCCTGTTCAACTGCCCCTATTTGAAGATGGCCTTGATGCCTCTCCACATCTTTATCATGAACTTGCCCTTCTTCTTATTTCTCTCTTTCTCCTTTTGGTAGTCTTCATGAAGATCTACGTGTGCCTTGGCCATATTGCCATAGGCTGTCTCGAGCTTGCTAACAGAAGCTACCAACTTCTCCTGAGACTCTGCCTGCTTCTTCTGGGCCTCCAGGTAGGTCTTCATTTCTTCCTGGTAAAGTACTCGGGCGTAGGCTGGGAGTGCGAGGGTCCACTAGGGAGCTATGAAATTAAGTCACGAATGGAGGCAAGCTGGGAATTTAGCATGCCAAATGGTCCCTCGATCTGAGTAACTTGTGAGGAGGACCGCTCACCTACAACAATCTCCATTTTCCTCTTCTTACTCTTTACCACACTGCCTTCTCCTGTCATTATCAATGGGTGAAAGGGCTTATTCGCCGGTATCAAATGATCTCCATCCCATTCCTCAACCTGCGCACGCTGGCACAACTCTATAATCAATGATGGAAATATCAATGTCGAGCCACCTTGAAGCACATACTCCTTCAGCTCCTGAACGATGTAGCGAACGACATTCACTGGAATGAAATCAAGGATGCAAGAAATTATCAGGGCCCTAGTATATATGACATCCGACACATTCCATAAGGAGACACTCTGCTCACAATGATATACAACCACATTTTTGCTTTAGCCGTGAAATCCCCACATTTGATGCCTATTTTATTTTTAGCCCAAGTCACTATTTGATTTGTAGGAAAAAGCTTTGAGACTAGCCAATCACCATTGTCACATGTATCTCTTTCTCGCATTGGCTCGAGTGGATGATTTTGAAGCCCGCATACATCATTTATCTCTTAAACTCAAAATTTCACAATCTTTCCCCTTATTGTAAGTTCATGGTTTTGGAAATGTGTAGCTTTAAGTTTGCATAAAATTCCCGCACCCATTCCTCATTGGCCTTGCATGGAGTGGGGATGAAGCAGGTCCAGCCGCTTGAAACTAGCAAGCCATGGAAATCCGGTAGGAGCTTGGCTACTTTGCCATCAACAATTCCTTTCTCAAGTTTGAGTTTATTTGTGAGGAGATCATCATAATACCGGTTTTGACAATCAGAAGACATGAATCTGTTCATATCATAGTTCAAATCCTCAGCCACTTCTTCAATTTTGTGATCAATCGCAACATTATCGTTCATGTTCGGGTCCATTTTAAGATCAAAGTACCTTAAAAAATCAAAATAAAGTTAGTCGGGCATTACATGTTGAGCCATGCAATTAGGCCGAAGAATCAAGCCAAATAGGCCTAACAAGCCAAAGTTGCATAGCTATTGTTTTTGCAAAAGCTGCCCAGTCACTGCACATGCGGAATTTTCTTTTCTTCTGTAAACATTCATAGTTGACCAAACATCGCATCTGCGGAAAAGGCATCACAGATGCGAGGCCGCATCTGCGGCATTGTTTTCGCTTCTGCAATGTTCATCAGGGGTTTCAAATACTCACCAACTGTCGATTTCTTTCACTTTTAAACATGATTTTAGCATACAATTTGTACTCAAGACTTCTAAATTAGTGCACTAGATGATCATACAACTTGATTAAACCTTATTTTAAGGCACTTCGTGACCAAAATTCTCTTGGGCAAATCATCGAACATTTAACAAGAAAAGACAAGTCATTCTTCTTTAAACAAATTAGGTACTCAGATTTCCCCAAACATTTTTCAACAACAACAACACACAAGACTACACACAACCAATTTCCTCACCCCTAATATTAACACTAATCTGAAGGAAATGGGGAATTAGGGGATACGGCCATGGAAACTCAGAAATGAAGAAGAAGAAAAGCAAGAAGAGAGAAGTAGAGTGGAGATAAAGATTTACCTGAGTTGTCTTGTGTGAGAGCAATAGAGTGCACGAGCAGTGGAGATGAATGTGAGAGAAGAGATGAGTTAGATTTTGGGAAAGAAGTGTTTTGAATTTTACCTGCTGAACAACATATTGTCTCCTTAAACTTACTCGACAATTATTCGCTCGCTTTTAGACCGCTTCTGTGACCATGCTTTTGCAGCATATGAACCGCTTCAGTGAAATTAATGCATCTGCGGTGTCCTGGGCGCTTCTGCGAAGCCGCATTTGTGCAAATTTTTATGCAGGTGCGGTTGCACTAGAGTTCTGCTAGACTGAAATAGGCAACCACTGTTTTGGCTTGTTCCAATACCTCAAACTCCTCAATTCAACTCCAAATAATCTGAAACTTTGCGGATTAGTCAAAAATAGCATAATAAACTATTCCGAAAAAAGAAAATTTTAAAAACGACTAAAAATTTTAAAACAAAGGGTTGCCTCCCACCAAGCGCCATATTTACCGTGCTGGCACGATGCGAATCAACTTCACCTCTTTTCTCTCCACTTGGAGGATACGAACTGGGAACCTAACTTGGAATCAAGTTTGTGACCATGAGCGGGGGGGGTGGGGGGGTGGTGGTATGTAGATGATCAAGCCACATGCCGTTTGCTTCATTTTGCATTTTATGGCTTTCACGTGAGGAATGTCAATTTTCCTTCTTGTACTTTCAAATTGTAAGATATATGGCCCTTGCCTCTCCTCTTCGTAATCCTTCACTGACTCTCGTAGTTCAATTCCCATATCACCACACAATTCTAATATTGAGAAATGCTTGGAATGTGACATCAAGCATCCAAATTGCAATTCTTTCCGGATTTTGACCTCTTCTTGGTCCCCCAAACTAGAGTCAAATTCAACCATCTTTTCAACTATACTGGTTGACTCTAATTCAATATTTTTTCTTGGAATCACAAACAAATATGAAGTCGGTTGGCGGATGTTCAATTCTTGATTCCTCATAATAAAGCTCACTTTCTTCCTTGAAGTTGGACTCTTCTTGCCCTCTTTCTACACTCTCAAGTTGGTGGGCATAGTGAGCCTCAACCAGTATTTTCATTTAATCTTCCAAGGTGCAGATATTCTCATCATTTTGAGTCAAAACTTGTTTCAAGTCCTCGAGCGCCAAGTTAGGCTTCTTCTCATTTTCAAGAATTGCCTCCAACATGAGCATCATCCTCTCATTTTGAGCATTTGAGTGTTCTTCTTGGTTTTGATCAAGTGCCAAAGATGGATTTTCGGCTTCAACGTCTAAGGAAGGTTCGTGACTATTATTCACTTCCAATGCTTTTTGGACCTCTAAAGCTTCAAGAGTTTTTCCTATTTGTGAGTTCAAGCTGTCAAGCGCTAAATCATTTTGGAGACTATTTTTCAAAATCTCCTCTAAGGCATTTTGCTCTTTGTTTCCTCCTTCAAGTTGACATACCATCATGAGTTTGAAATCTCCATTTTGACCATGCTCAATATCTTCCACTTCCATATCCCTATGCTTGTCATTACAAAATGCAAAATCATCATAGCGGGGGATCGGGGAAGGGAAGGACAAATAAGCACAATTATCCCAATGGCAATTCTGACCTCCCCACTTATCACAAATACTCCACTCATGAGTTTGAGATTGTGCACACAATCCGCCCCTGGGAGATTTAAATAATTTTGCCACGAGTGTTGTCCTCCACAATAAGGACAAGGGTCATCAAAGTATGAACAACTACCATCCAGCCAATTTTCATTATGCGATGCCATTTTTCAAGACATAAAAAAAAAACAAGAAATAAACAAAAGAACAAGAAGAAAAATAAACAAAGATAAGAAAAAAAATTACACAAACATTAACAAGTTCGGGCCAAAGTACATACGATTATTTCTCAAACAACCTAAATACGCAAATTGTTCCCTGGAAATGGCGCCAATTTTGATGACGTCAAAATACACTACTAAAAATTAAATGGACAGAGTCACATGCAATATAATTTACCCAACTATGAGTCGGGGTCGAATCCCACAAAGAACAGTATGTAGGTGATTAGGCACGTAAGAGAATTATCACTTACTATGCTAAGCCAAACACTTAGAAAGGTTTTGATAAAATATTTATAACTAATTGCAAAAATATAAATTAACCTAGAAAGAAAGTAAAAGGATCAATGGCTACAAGCATGGTGCAATGGAAATTACACTCAAGTAACGATCCAATGTATTTCACGATTTTACAAATATGAGCGAGTTTATGTTAATTAGCCTCGGGTAATAATTCTATATTAGCTTCTTTTGAAGACTAACAATATTTCCTAATTGAATTACCCCTATAACAATTGCGATTTTAAGCACACCCGAATATGGATACAAGTAGTTCAATCCTATCCCTAGATAGAATCTATAATGAGGGCTAACGCCTCAAGTTCTTGTTAATTTATATTTCCCAACCACAAATTATCTTTTACAAAATTAATTCAAAGTTAATGGTCGAGTCCTAGGGTTAGTTAGCTAATCCTTTTGGAAAATTAAAGAACAAGAATAATTAAAGAAACAATAACTCACTTTATAATAAATACAAATCGGTCAATACATAAGGCACAACAAGATATTTAATCCACACTTTAAATATGAATATTCCCATAAATAAGATTCAAGTGTTGGAAAAAAAATACTACACACTTAGATATATAATAGAAAGCAAGGATATGAATGAATGAACGTAAGTGGGTATGAAATTCTCAACCAAAGGTTTCAAATCTTCAAGACCCAAGTGTGTTTGCAAGAACCTAGCTCCAAAACTTGTCTTCTCTAGTCAATAGATGTCGAAGATGTCCAGGGATCGGCCAGTTTCCCATATGCTAGGTCATATACTTGTGGGTTTGGAATGGAGAAAACGTGAAATGCCAACTCTGCCCAAACCTGAAGCCCGTTGACTGCACCTGTGAAACAATTATCGTAGGTGCGACTCTGTAAAAGCGGACTTCCATTCGACGATGCAAAACTTGTGGAGAATTGCCTACTCCGCAGAAGCGGACATGTCACCGCAGAAACGGCTTCGCAAATGCGAAGATCAACCGCAGAAGCGATCCACAGAATAGGATTCTTGGTCGCATGTGTGCTTCCAGTGCAATTTCTCCTATAATGTAGACGCATCATTTTCTCGTAGGTGTGGGCCTGCTGAAGCGGGATCCTTCCGCATATGCGGTCTCATTAAAGCAATATTGCACTTCTTACCTTTTTTTTTTTTGCTCAATTCCACTTCAAATGACTTCAATTCTCTTCAAGACTCATTGTACCTGAAAATCTAGCAATGCACACCATAAATCACCTCATTTTATAATTAAAAGACATAAAAACTCAAGAAAAGAGACTAAAATAGATGGTAAAATCACCACTCACCAAGTGTGCCCCCCATTGAGGACAAGATGCTGGAAGTGAGGCTTAGGTTGTTTTGACATGTGAGAAGGAGGAGCACATATGCCTAGGTGAGGAGGTGTGAGAGGTTGACATTGGAGGGCCTACAGAGAGGTAGAGGTATGCCGATGAAGAATTGTGGAGAGGTGATTAGGCAAGACATGACGCAACTTCAACTGACCGAGGACCTTGATAGGAATATATGGAGGTCGAGGATTAGGGTAGTAGTGTAGGTGGTAGATTGTTCATACCAGTAGGATTACTATGCACCCTCGCATTCTGTTGGTAGTAGGTTTCTATGAATACCCATCATTTTTTTTCATTTTGATCATCTTATTGTCGTGTTGTTTCGATGCTACTTTTACATTGCTTTTTGGTGTTGTCCCTCATTATCTATATTTTTACTTAATGTGGTGCTTATGTTTTTCTATGCCGAAGGTCTATTGGAAACGGCCTCTCTACCTTCACAAGGTAGGGGTAAGGTTTGCGTACACACTACCCTCCCTAGACCCCACGATGTGAAATAATACTAGGTATGTTGTTGTTGTTGTTGTTGTTATTGCTGATATTCTTGTACACGTTGTGGTTGATCCATGGGCTATTATTGTGGAAACATTGATATCGTTGATTAATTGCAAGTTGTACCACATGGGCACTTGTGGTGCGAGTTATTATTGTGATGTGATATCGATGTGCATGCGGAAGTATAAGGATAGGGGCTAATGTGCATGCGGCGGCATAAGGTGGGACTTATGTGCGTGTTGCTTGCAAGGGAATTACTTGAAGCCCCACGGCGTTATCAGGTGGGCTAAAGTGCGTATACCTATTTGAGGAAAAATGTTTTCAAATCTATTTAAATGTGAGGCTCACGCGACGGTATAAGGAAAGATTGTGATTGAAATTGAGAAATGTTGATACGAGGTGATACCTTGGTTGTGATTGTTGTTGCATACGAGGCGACACTTCATATGTGATTCTTGTTGTTTTATCTCATGTAGTAAAGAGTTATTGGTGAAACACTTCTTGTTGCTTTTATTCTTCCTTGTCTTCTTAGTTTGGATCCGTATTTGACTATGATGGTTCTATTTAATTGCTTCCTTTATGTTATCTCTATGATTAAAATTCTGGCATTAGTCTATGTTACTAATTTGTTTCATATTGGTTATTTCTCTGCTTTCTATTACTTCTAGTTATTATGTTTTCATTCTATTTATTATGTCCTAGTAGGTGTCTTGACCTGGCCTCTTCACTACTCGACCAGGTTAGGCTTGATACTTACAGGGTAACGTTGTGGTGTACTCATACTACACTTCTGCACATCTTTTTGTGTAGATCCAGGTATGTCTGTTCGTGCTGGACATTAGTTTTTGATTGTAGTTGTTTGATGAAGACTTCAAGGTATACCTGCGCAGCGTTCGCAGGCCTCGCAGTCAAATAGTCCCCTGGTAGTCAGGTCAATCTTATTGGCATAGTTGAGTTCAACCATTATGATAGAGAATAACTTATTAAATCTTATACTCCCCGGGTAGTCTATGCGCCTATTGTAAAATTAAATAATTCTTTCAATCCATGCATCTAATGCAATAAATAATTTTAACATATTCTCGAACTATAAGTCTCATGGTTGTCAGGCCGCTCCTTAAACAGAAGAAAAAAATAAAATTATTTTGTTTGATGGATAGCTTTATAATAAAATATATTATATTATATTTTTTAAGAACTCATGTTTTGGTAAGACAAAATTTTTACTAAAACAACTTTTAATAACATGATGATCAAATCATTTATAGCACGTGAAATTTAGTTCAAGTTGTCTACATGCTTAATCTTAAATTAATTTAGATCACATGTAATAAATAATTCAAAATTATGTAACGAACAAGCACGTGACACACAATCAAAATTTAACATTTTTCTAACATGTTTATCATACATATCACATATATCACATAAAAACAGTTCATGCCAGATTATTATTATTAATTTATATCTCATGAACTAATAACAATTAAGGTAATAGTAGAATCCAATAACCTATTATAGATTATCATCGTACAAAATTTCAAATTCAAGTTACAAACTAACTTTGTAGTTTAACTTATATGAATATATATTTTATTCATAATAAAATAATATTAATCCATATGTATTCAAACAGTTTGACTATTGCAAAAGACACAAGTATTATGGTTTGAAATCTTCAGTATCGTAAAATATTTCATAAATAAATTTTAGACATGAGAAACCAAAGCTTTGATACCACTATAGGAATATAAATAGGTGTTCGTAACATGCAGCGGAAGACCAAAACAATCCTAGGCAGACCTTTTCAAGATCAGATCTAAGACGTACTTGGTTGTAGCTACCCGACCGGTTGTTTTGAGTACTTTAGCCCCGTCCCCCTAGTTGATGCTTTACTTATGTGTATTTGAGAATTTGTGACTTGCTAGGATGATTGGTTTGGTTTCGGGGAAGATTCAGAAGGAATTGGGACACTTAGTCCCAAGGTTAGAAGCTTAAGTTGAAAGAGTTGACCGGAGATTTATTTTTGTGTGAATGACTTTGAAATGGTGCTTTGATAATTCCAATGAATTTTTATGGTGATTTTTGACTTATGCGCACAATCCGATTTGGATTTGGAGGTTCGTAGGTTAGTTTTGTGCTTTTTGGCGAATGTTGGAAAGTTGAAGGTTTGGAAAGTTGATAAGTTTGCTCGAGAGTTGACTTTATTAAATCAAGTTTTTATTTTTGTTCTGGTAGTAGGAATAGGTCCGTTATGAAATTTGGGAATTGCATGCAAAAATTTGAGGTCATTCCGAGGTGTTTAGGCATGTTCAGCGTAATTTTTGAGTTGTTCGAAAGTTTACTAGTTTTGTTAGGCTTGAATTGGGGTGCAACTCATTGCTTTAATATTGTTTTGTGTGATTTGAGGCTTTGAGTAAGTCGGTGTTATATTTTGGAACTGGTTGGTGTGATCGGACGGGGTCCCGGGTGCCTCAGGTGTGTTTCGGATGGGTTTTAGACTATATCTCCATGTTTTGACAATGTTGGTTCCTGATGTCTGGATTTCTTTTCGCAATCACAGAAGGGTATTCACGATAATGTAGTGTATTTTTGAAGGACGACAGGTTGTTATTCGTGATCCCTATGATTTGGGATGCAGTGGCCTTCGCGATCGCATGAGTTCGCATAGAAGAGAGGCCGGCCGGGGGCGTTTGGCTGTAAGCCTTCATGATTGCAAAGCTATGCCCGTGCTCACGTATTGTCAGGGTGCGTTGTGCACGTTCGTGATCTTGGCCCTGTGTTGCATTGGGTATTTTGGAGGAGCTAAAGTTTGTTGTTCGCAATCGCGAGGAGTGTCCGCGATCGCGAAGGGTATGTCTGGGCATAATGTTTTAAATACTCTATTTCGAGGGTTTGGATCATTATATCACACTTTGAGTTGGTGAGCTCGGTTTTGGGCGATTTTGGAGGGGATTTTCACGATTTGTGTTGGGATAAGTATTTTTGACTCGGATTTGTTTATATCATGATTCCATCCTTGTTCATAACATTTAGTTGGTGAAATTAAGTGAAGAAATTGGGGATTTTAGTAAAAAAATTTCTAAATGCAATTTGATGATTTGAAGGTCGATCTAATGTCACAATCGGACGAAATTAGCATGGTTGAACTTGTATTTGAATGTGTGTTTGGAATTTAAGAGTTTTGTCGAGTTCTGGGGTGCGGGCCCATGATATACTTTTTAGGTTAACTTTTTCGATTTTAATAACGACTGAATCTTTTCTGTTTGAGGTTGTTTTCTAAGGCATTATTTGATGATATTAAATTGTTTAAGACTAGATTCGAGTCATTCATAGGCCGATTCCGTGGGAAGGGCTTTTTAGAGTATTGAGTCCTGCATTTTGAGGTAAGTAAGATAGCTAAACTTGGATTTGCAGGTGATTATCGCTAGGAACTATGTCATTTGTGATGTGTTAGGGCGACACACATGCTAGGTGACGAGGGGGTGTGTGTGCACTAGAGTAATCATGATTCGAGTGGACTTTTGACTATTATTGGACTTGATTTGCTATCACGCCTTGTTATATCCATGATTCCCCTACTTGTTTGATTATCTAATCTATGATTCATGTTAGAAATCACGTTTAGGCTATGCAATTAATTGATAGAGATATAATGGGGCTATTTATGTTATTTTGAGCTATCTGTCTTAACAGTTGTTATACACCTAGTCATGATTCTTCATTGGATATCATATCTCAGTCTCTGTACATCATTAATTGTTACATCACATGCTCTTGTTGTCATAGACATGTGATATTGTTTGGACCGAGTGATATGAGATTGTGAGCCCTTGACACTTGAGAGGTTGATGATTGAGGTGGGCTTTAGAGCCATGTTGAGAGTGATATTTGGATCGGGTTGCATGCCGTAACAGGGCATATTGGCTTTATTGTTATTTGAATCGGGTTGCATTCCACAACAAACCATATTGGCTTTTGATTAGTGCTTGGGCAGGATTTTCCCCTCTAGAGTCCAGCATGCTAGCAATGGGTGCAGGCAGAATGATATACACACGCGCTTTGGTGAGGGGTATTGATGCCAGTCACCCGTACAGTGCTGAGTGATTGTGTGTATGATGAAGTGGGCATTTGAGTCAGGCACCTTGAGTGTGCTGAGAGTGAGAGTACTTGACGATATCACTGTTAAATCATTAACATAACATGTAGGCATAAAGATGTATTTTCCTCATGCTAGTTGATAAATGAAATTCACTTATTTGTATTGGGCTTTAAGTGTTATACATTGAAAGCATGTCTAAATTCTTGAATTGTGAACGAGCTGAACTTAATATCATTGTGTTACTTACTTATAATGTCACCTTTATATCCAGAGCTGTTATTGGTTATTGATATTTGTCTCTGACTTTTTCTTTTGAGCTCGCCACTACTTTCAGCCCAAAATTGTGTTTCTTATTGAGTACATGGGGTCGGTTGTACTCATACTATACTCCGTACTTTGTGTGCAGATCCAGGCACTTTTGGATGCGGTGATTGCTATAGTTTTGTAGGTACCCGTTGTTTTTGGGACACTGAGAGATAGCTGCTATGTCGTCCGCAGACCTTGAAGTTCTCTTTCATTTATTTCTGTTATTACTGTTCAATTTTTCAGATAGTGTATTGAGGATTTGGCGTTGGATTTTGATATTCAGTAGTGCTCATGTACTCGTTGACACCAGATGATTGGGATAGGTGTAGCAGTATTGTTGTCATTTTCATCAGTTATTTCATGATATTTCCGCTGTTGAGTTTATTAAACCATGTTTATTCAAATATATTATTATTGTGTGATTGTTGGCTTGCCTTACAAGTAGTGTTAGCTGGCGTCACGGCTCCGGTGGGTGTTTGGTTGTAACAACTAGGTATCAGAGCACTAGGTCGCTTAGGTCTCACGGGTCATGAGCAAGTTTAGTAGAGTCTTGCGGATCATTACGGGGACCTTTATATTTATCTTTGAGAGGCTACATGGCTGTTAGGAGAACTTTTCGTTCTTGATTCCTCTTCGTGCGAATTTGTTAATTTCGAAGTCTAAACCTCTATTTTTCTATTCTCTCAGATGGTGAGGACACGTTCTACTGATCAGGCACTAGGATCAATCTTCGAGAGGCTAGGGTCGAGGTAGTGGCCGAGTTGGGGCTTGCACTACAGCGAGGGTAGCAACTGTGGAGCCACCAGCTGCTTTAGTGGAGGAGCAGGTGCCAGATACTCTTGAGCCGGTGGGACCAGCTCAGACACCTGTGCTATCTGGTATTTAGGAGGCATTAGCTCAAAGTTTGAGTGTGTGTACGGGCTTAGCTCTGGTAGTTTCGATGCCAGTAGAACCAACAACCTCACATGGTGGAGGAGGAGGCCAAACGCCTCAAAGAAGTTAAGTCAAGGTCATCAGACACTAGGGGTATTACAGTGCAACTAGTTGTTGCTACTGGGGCCGAGGTTGTCCACCTATGATTGACGAGGAGCAGAGGATATTAGAGCAATTTAGGAAGCTTGATCAACCCGAGTACAACGCGAGAGTCAGAGGATGCTTCTAATTTATGGACTGCTGTCATCAGATTCTTTGCACAACGGGT
Organism: Nicotiana obtusifolia; assembly: GCA_002018475.1. Taxonomy (NCBI): domain Eukaryota; kingdom Viridiplantae; phylum Streptophyta; class Magnoliopsida; order Solanales; family Solanaceae; genus Nicotiana; species Nicotiana obtusifolia. Next base: position 207,375 of record MCJB01003324.1, on the reverse strand, counting down.
ATTGTGGATATCAGTGGAGTTGCTTTTAGCACTTTTCATCTGACAGGGGTGGGCTACAGATGGTGGCAAGATTATGGGTTTGGTAGGCCAGCTGGCACAACACCAGTTACGTGGCATGAGTTCTCAGTTCTCTTCTTAGAGAAGTTTGTTCTATAGACTCGTAGAGAGGTGTTGATTAGGGAGTTTTAGCAGCTATGCCATGGGGATATGATTGTGACTTAGTATGATAGGAGATTTAAAGATTTGGCCCAACATGCCATATGGTTGGTTCTCACGGAGAGAAAGAGAGGTTAGGAGGTTCATTGATGGCCTTAACTATGGTCTACGTTATCGTTTAGCTCAAGAGGCGAAGACGGATGCTACGTTTGACTAGGTGGTCGAGATTGCCAGGCGCTTAGAGCAGGATTAGACATGAGCACGAGGAGCGAGAGGGAAAGAGGCTCTACGATTTAGGTGGTTTTAGTGGCACCTCATATGCAGGCCAGTCACATGACAGTAGAGGTCGTCCTTTTAAGCCCACTCAAATGGCTCGGCAGGTTCCTTGTGGTTCATTAGCTAGCCATCATTCTTATAACACTCGTCCGGTTCAGTAATCTTTTAGTGCACTCCCAGCTCAGAGCTCGTACCATACACCATCAGTTTAGGGTTTGTTAGTACCGGGTTCTGCCAGTGGTTATTCTATCCCTCAGGATCTGATTCAGGCCCACCGGGCATCCCTAGATCAAGGTTGCTATGAGTGTAGGGAGTTGGGGCATGTGAGGAGGTATTTCCCCCATCTTATTTAAGGTCCTGTGCAATAAAGAGGTCAGACTATGATTCCCGCACCAGTTGCCACACCACCCGCTCAGCCAGCTCGGGGTGGAGGTCGTACAGACCGAGGTCTCCCTAGAGGGGAAGGTCTGTTTAGGTGATGATAAGGCTCGATGCTATGCTTTTCCCACTAGGGTAAAGGCAGTTGCTTCCGACGCTGTGATCACAAGTATTGCTTCAGTGTTCCACAAGGATGCTTTAGTATTCTATGACCCTAGTTCCACTTATTCATATGTGTCATCATACTTTGCTCGTTATTTGGATATGCCTCATGATTCATTAGTTATGCATGCTCATGTATCTATGCCGGTGGGTGATTCTATTATTGTGGACCGTATATATGGTCGTCTGGTGACAATTAGGGGTTATTAGATGAGAGTTAATCTTTTACTGCTTAGCATGGTTAACTCTGACGTGATTTTGGGCATGGATTGGTTGTCGGCAAATTGCTCTATCCTTGATTGTCACGCTAAGACCGTGACAGTGGTGATGTGGGGGGTGCCGAAGTTGGGGTGGACAGGCTCCCTGGATCACGTTCCTAGTAGAGTTATTTCACACTTGAAGGCTCAACATATGGTTGAGAAGGGATGCTTGGCGTACTTGGACTTCATGAGGGATGTTAGTGCTGATACTCCTACCGTTGAGTCAGTTCTGGTAGTGAGAGACTTCGCAGATGTGTTTCCAGCAGACCTGCCGGGCATGCCACCTGATAGGGAGATTGATTTTGGTATTGAGCTGGAGTTGCACACTCAGTCGATCTCTATTTCATCACATCGCATGAACCCTATAGAGTTGAAGGAGCTTTTGCAAGAGCTACTTGATAAGGGCTTCAATAGGCCTAGTGTGTCTCCTTCGGGTGCACCGGTTCTAGTTTTGAAGAAGAAGGACAATATTATGAGGATGTGTATTGACTACAAGAAAATGAACAAGGTTACTAGTAAGAACAAGTACCCCCTACAATGCATTGATGAAATATTTGATCAGATTCATGGAGCTAGAGTGTTCTCGAAGATTGATTGGAGGTTAGGGTATCATCCATTGAATATCCGGGATTCAGATATTTTGAAGACGGCATTAAGGACCCGCTATGGTGACTTTGAGTATAGGTGATGTTTTTTGGGATGACGAATGCCCCATCAACCTTTATGCCCTTGATGAACAATGTATTTCAACCCTATCTTGATTCCTTCGTCATAGTTTTCGTTGATGATATATTGGTGTATTCACTAAGCCAGAAGGATCATGAGCAATATTTGCGGATCATGCTCCAGACTTTGAGGGAGAAGAAGCTATATGCTAAATTCTCCAAGTGTGAGTTTTGGCTTGACTCGATAGCGTTTTTAGGGCACGTGGTGTCCAGTGAGGGGATTAAGGTAGATCCGAAGAAGATTGAGGAAGTTCAGAGTTAGCCCAGACCTACTTTTGCTACTGAAATCCGGAGATTCCTTGGTGCGGCCGGGTATTATCGCCGTTTTGTGGAGGGTTTCTCGTCTATTACTGCACCTTTGACTAGACTGACCCAGAAGGCCGCTCCATTTAGGTGGTTTGACGAGTGGGAGGAGAGCTTTCAGAAGCTCAAGACTACCTTGACTATAGCTCCGGTCCTGAATTTTCCTTTGGGGTAGGCTTACTATACAGTTTATTATGATGCTTCATTATCATTGGATGTGTGTTGATGCAGGAGGATAGAGTTATTGCTTATGTGTCGTGTCAGTTAAAACCCCATGACAAGAGCTACCCTGTACATGATTTGGAGTTGGCATCCATTGTTCATGCATTGAAGAATTGGAGGCACTATCTCTATGGCATGTCATGTGAGGTTTTCATTGATCACAGGAGTCTACAACACTTGTTCAAGCAAAAGGATGTGAACTTGAGGCAATAGAGGTGGTTATAGCTACTGAAGGATGATGATATCACCATCCTATATCATATGGGAAAGACCAATGTGGTGGCTAATGCTTTGGGTAGGAAGGCTGAGAGCATGGTGAGTCTTACCTATATTCCAATTAGGGAGAGAACGTTAGTATTGGATGTTCAGGCTTTGGCCAATTGGTTTGTGAGGTTGGATATTTCAGAGCCTAGTCAGTTACTTGCTTGTGTGGTTTCACAGTCTTCTTTGTTTGAGTGCATCAAGGCACGTCAGTATGATGATCCCCAGTTCCTTGTCCTAAAGGACACGGTGCAGCACGACGATGCTAAAGAGGTTTCTATTGGATATGATGGGGTATTGAGGATGCATGGTTGTATCTGTGTTCCAAATGTGATGGGTTGCGAGAGCTGATACTTGAGGAGGCCCACAGTTCGTGGTATTCCATTCATCCGAGTGCCGCAAAGATGTATTAGGATTTGAGGCAGCACTGTTGGTTGCATAGGATGAAGAAAGATATTGTTGATTATGTTGCTCGGTGTTTGAACTGTCAGCATATAAAGTACAAGCATTAGAGACCTGGTGGTTTGCTTCACAGGCTTGATATTCCAAAGTGGAAGTGGGAGCGTATCACCATGGGTTTTGTAGTTGGGCTTCGACGGACCTTGAAGAAATTTGATGTAGTATGGGTTATTATGGACAGACTAACAAAGTCTAAATATTTCATTCCAGTTGTGACTATCTACTCTTCAGAGCAGCTTGCTAAGATTTACATTCGGGAGATTGTTCTCCTTCATGGTGTGCCCATGTCTATTATCTCTGATGTCTGGTTCTCTTCTTTGCAATCGCTTTCGTGAAGTGGAAATCACGTTTGTGATGCTCTGGGATGCAGTGGCCTTTGTGATCATGTGAGGGACATCGCGTTCACATAACATTGAGGCCGGTTAGCGGCGTCTTGCTGTAAGCCTTTGTGATCGTGAAGAAATTCCTGCAATCGGATACTGTCAGGGTGCGTTGTGCTTCATGTTCACGACCTTGGCCTCGCATTCTCATACAGTCTTTTGAAGGAGATGAAGTTTGTTTGTTGCGATCGCGAGGATGTGTCCTAGACCGAGAAGGGTATGCCTGGGCACAATGTTTTAAATACACTATTTCGAGGGTTTGGGTTATTATATCATATATTGTGTTAGAGAGCTCGATTTTGGGCGATTTAGGAGGGGATTTTCTAGATTTGGGTTAGGGTAAGTATTTTTGGCTCGGATTTGTTTATATTGCATGATTCCATCTTTGTTTTTAGCATTTAATTGGTGAAATCAAAATGAAGACTTTGGGGATTTTAGTAAAAACTTTTCAAAGAAATTTGATGATTTGAGGTCGGAATTGGATGAAATTAGCATGGTTGGACTGGAAATTGAGTGGGTATTCAAAATTTATGAGTATTGTGGAGTTTCGGGGTGCGTGTCTGGGGTTGACGTTTCCGGTTGACATGTGGCTATCGACACAAACCTGCCTACCGACCCCGAGAGTAGCGTCCGTGGTGGAACCCGATCCGCAGCTCAAAATACACAAAGCATTGGAGGAGATGTGATAAGTCTACGGGTGATTTTCGAAATGTTGCAGGCTCAACAGGCGGCGATAGCTCACTTATAGAGCCAAAGCCGCGTATCGAGCAGAATTGAACCCGATCCGTCCCGGGAAGTCACCTGCAGGGATGAAGCAGTCGCAGAGAGGTCGAATGAAAACGAATCAGGGACTAACCGCAAGATCATAAAGATGCTCAAGGAACTGAACGAACGGGTAGAATCAGGGGAGAAGAAAATCGAAGATAATGACAAAAAAGGTAGAAACCTACAATTCTAGGGTCGACCAAATCCCAGGAGCATTGCCGATATTGAATGGCCTGGATTCCAAGAAGTTCGTCAAAAACCTTTCCTCCAAGCGAGGCTCCAAAGCCGATCCCAAAGAAATTTCACATGCCCGAGATTCCTAAGTACGACCGAACGACCGGCCCAAGTGAGCATGTAACCTCCTACACATGTTCCATCGAAGGGAACGACTTAGAGGATGATGAGATCCTGTCTGTCTTGTTGAAAAAGTTCGGAGAAACCCTATCAAAGGGAGCCATGATATGGTACCATAACCTACCTCCTATTTCTATTGAGTCGTTTGCTATGCTAGCAGATTCCTTCATAAAAGCACGTGCCAGAGCTATCAAGGTTGAGACCAGGAAGTTAGACCTCTTCAAAGTGAAACAGAGGGATAATGAAATGCTCAGAGATTATATGTCCCGATTTCGAATGGAGAGAATGGACTTACCCCCCGTTGCGGACGATTGGACCGTTCAAGCTTTCACCCAGGGACTCAATGTTGGAAGCTCGGTGGCTTCACCACAGTTGAAACAAAACCTGATAGGATATCTGGCCGTTACCTGGGCCGATGTGCATAACCAATATCACTCGAAAATTAGAGTCGAAGATGATCAACTTGGGGCCCCTTCGGAGTCCGTTTGTCCCGTCAGAGCCGTTGATAGAGGCAATAGAGACATAGATCATGAATAGAGATCAAATAGGGATCGTTATCAACAGTATAATGGGGATCGAAGAGGTAACGAATCCGGGAGAAATCCCACAACAGGTGAAAGGAGAATCGACCGAGGTCAAAGTAACCAGGGACTCATGGGCAAGAACGGTTTCGACAGGCCTATCAGGCCTAAGGAAGAACCGGGGTTATCGGAATACAACTTTAATATCGACGATGCCGCTATTGTATCGGCTATTATATGCATCAAGGACACCAAATGGCCTCGACCTCTATTATTTTTGCTCAAACCCAAAAGTAGCCCGACTATTCAACAACGGGAATCTTCAAGAATTCTTGAGCAACCGAGCCAAGAATCATTTCAGGAATAAGGATTCTAACAAACAAACCGAACAAGAAGAACCTTAACACGTCATTAACATGATCATCAGCGGGGTCGATGTCCCTCAGGGGCCGATGTTGAAGCTCACCAAAGTATCCATCATGAGGGAAAAATGGACTCGAGATTACATATCGGAAGGAACCTTATTTTTCAACGACGTGGACGTGGAAGGGATCGTGCAGCCCCCCAATGATGCACTGGTAATATCTGTACTCATAAATAAATCTCAAGTTAAGCATGTGTTAATTGATCCAGGTAGCTCGGCTATCATCATCCGATTGATGGTTGTGGAGCAGCTCGGTCTACAAGATCAAATCATGCCTGCAGTCCGGGTTCTAAACGGATTCAACATGGCATGTGAAACCACTTAGGGGGAGATAACATTACCAGTGAATATCGCCGGGACCATCCAGGAAACTATGTTTTGCGTGATCGAAGGAGACACGAGGTACAATGCCTTGTTTGAGAGGCCATGGATCCACAACATAAGGGCGGTGCCCTCGACTCTACACCAAGTGTTAAAAATCCCAACACTAGGTGGGATTAAAACAATCTACGGAGAACAACTAGTCACAAAGGAGATGTTTGTGGTCGGAGAGGCAATTCCAATATCCGTAGTTGCACGACAAAGGGTCCGAGTTTGATCACAAGGCAAGAAGCTAAATAGCAATTACGGAAACCAGCCTCGACCCAACCGGAGAAGTAGGGGACTGATGAAGATGATGATTACGGGGTTCCCAGGTCTTTTATAGCCCTCGGTGATTCCGAGCATCTACCCGACCAGAAGGTATACCTAGGCACAAGGTTAAGTCCCGAGCTCAGCAAAAAGCTCATTTAGTTTCTTATAGCTAACATAGATTGTTTCACTTGGTCCACCTTGATATGACATGGATCCCACCTAAAATAACCAATCACAAGCTAAGCCTGGACCTGAAGTTCAATCCGGTCAAGCAGAAGAGGAGGCCCTGTCTGAGGTCAAACATGCTTTCATTAGGGACGAGGTATCTAAACTCCTTAAAATAGGGTATATTCGGGAGGTTAAATACCTGGATTGGTTAGCGAATGTAGTGGTAGTCCCTAAAAAGGGGAATAAATTAAGAATGTGTGTAGACTATAAGGATTTGAGTAAGGCATGTCCCAAGGACTCCTTCCCTTTGCCCAACATAAATCGCATGATCAATGTCGCGGTCGGCCAAGAGATCCTCAGTTATTTCGATGCCTACTCCGCGTTTAACAAAATATGGATGAATCTGGGTGATCAGGAAAAAAACCACCTTCATCACTAAATACGGCACATACTGCTATAATGTGATGCCATTCATATTAAAAAATGCCGGGTCCACTTACCAACGCCTAGTAAACCGGATGTTTGAGGAACAACTAGGAAAATAATGGAGGTTTACATTGACGATATGCTGGTTAAGTCCCTGCGAGCAGAGGACCATTTTAAATTTTTGCAGGAAACCTTAAGCGTATTGAAGAAATACAATATGAAGTTGAACACGGAGAAATCTGCGTTTGGAGTTAGGTCAGGTAAATTCCTCGGGTTGATGGTATTTAATCGGGGAATTGAGATCAACCCCGACAAGATCAAAGCCATCAAAGATATCACGGTTGTAGACAACGCGAAGGCCGTGCAAACATTAACCGGGCACATAGCCGCGGTAGGGTGATTCATCTTGAGGTCCTCCAATTAGAGCCACCAATTCTTCTCACTATTAAAGAAGAAGAATAACTTCTAGACCCCGGAGTGCCAATGGGCCTTTGAGGAAGTCAAGCGGTATCTATCGAGCCCACCGCTGCTTCACACACCAAATACAAACGAACAACTATACTTGTACTTGGCAGTATCGAAGATAGCGGTAAGTGGAGTCCTGGTCCGGGAAGAGCAAGGTACGCAATTTCCAATTTATTATGTTAGCTAGACTCTATGTGAGATTGAAACTAGGTACCCTCTCCTAGAAAAATATGCTGAAACCATATTTTCAATGTCATCCTATGTTGTGACTAATTACCCATTGCGATATATAATGCATAAACCCAAGCTCTCGGGACGATTAGCAAAATGGGCCGTGGAGATCAGCGAGTACGATGTTGAATATCGACCCCAGACCGCCATTAAATCTCAAATATTGGCGGACTTCGTGGCCGACTTTTTCCGACCCTAATACCCGAGGTCGAAAAAGAGTTGTTTGTGAACTCAGGGATGTCTTAGGGGATCTGGACCTTCTTTACAGATGGCGCCTTAAACGTAAAAGGGTCCGGACTTGGCATCGTGTTGAAGCCACCAATAGGCAATGTAGTTAGACAACATATTAGGATTGCGAAATTGACTAACAACAAGGAACAATATGAGGCCACGATTGCCCATCTCGTACTAGCCAAAAGCTTGGGGGCAGAGGTGATCGAAGCCTAGAGCAACTCCCTCCTCGTGGTGATCCAAGTTAAAGGGACATTCGAGGTCAGGGAAGAACGAATGCAAAGGTGCCTGGATAAGTTGCAGGTAACATTACATTGGTTCAAAGAATGGACTTTGCAACACGTACCTCGTGATCAAAATAGTAAGGCCGATGCCCTTGCTAACTTAGGGTCATCGGTCGAGGACGACGAGTTTAACTCGGAGGCAGTCGTACAACCTGTGAGATCGATAGTGGAACAAGGCCATGTCGAGATTTACTTAATGACCCTTACTTTGGACTGGAGAAACAAATATATGAAGTATGTAATGACCGAAAAACTTCCCTCAGACCCGAAAGAATCAAGGGCCATGCGTACCAAGGCAGCTTAGTTTACTTTGTTCGAAGATGGAACCTGGTTCAAAAGAACATTCGATGTCCCACTCGTGATATATCTAGGACTAGGAGACACCGAGTACATTCTGAGGAAATCTACAAGGGCACCTGTGGACATCATTCAGGCGCCGAATCATTGGTTCGAAAAATAACCAGTGCTGGCTACTACTGGATCGATGGTAAATAAGATTTGAAGGAGTTCGTACGAAAATAAGATGAATGTCAAAGACATGCTCCAATGATTCATCAACTCGGGGAGCTGCTGTATTCGATTCTTTCACCATGTCCATTCATGAAGTGGGGAATGGACATCGTTGGCCCCCATCCCTAGGCACCCGGTAAGGATCAATTTATATTGTTTATGACTTGTTATTTTTCTAAGTGGGTGGAAGCCCAGGCATACGAGAAGGTCAGGGAGAAGGAGGTCATCGACTTCATTTGGAAGCACCTCATATGCCAGTTTGGAATGCCGGCCGAGATCGTGTGCGACAACGGGAAACAACTCATCTGCAGGTAAGTAAGCAAGTTTCTCGAAGACCACAAGATCAAAAGGATCCTATCAACGCTAATGGAAATGGACAAGCAGAATCAACCAGCCACGAGTTGACATACCTCGTGGTAGCCAGCCACGAGGTATAGGCAGTTTTTTTGGGGGAACAGGTTTTGAAGTCTTCGCCATTTCTTTGAAAGATGGAGCAAAAATGAGGAAAAAGAAGAAATTAAAAGAGTACACTTGATGGTTTGAGATGAAAACGAATTAATGTTCTTATAAAAGATCTCAAAGTGGCCAAAATATAAGTGCCTGGAAGTATTGAAATTTCTTAGACACGAGGTTAGAAGCTTGGATGTAAAGTTTGAATGAACAAAGGAAGGGGTATTTATATTTTCCAGCGATGGCTCACATCTGGGTTGGCCGACCGGCAACTGACAACATTTAATGCCATTAAGACTAGACCGATATGATGTTTCAACTATTTTGTCATTTCTGTCACGGTATATCGAAGTGAGAATGGGGAGCTCATATCGTTTCTCGTCATCTAATCTACGAAAAATGAGGGGACTATCTATATACTGGTGGAATCGGTCTCATAGTACATCCCAGCCTCCGACATGATAAGTCAAGCTCAAGATATGGTAACAAGGGAGCTTAGATCGAGGTAGAAATCTCATCAATTTGTAGTCCGTACCATAATGCCCGCCCTTGAGGATGTCAAAGCCGTGATTCAAGATTGGTCCCTAGCCTCGATTAACTTCGAAGGACATTGTCAGGTAGTGAAGCTCGGCCAACAGAAGGCCGTGATATCCGTGACCGACCGAATATCGCGGCGGAGATCTCCGCGCACATCGATAAGAGATCGGCAATCAGTTAATTAAAGGATTTTCACCTTTCATAGAGTTATACCTAATGTAGGACTCCCCTACTATAAAAAGGGGTCTGATTACTTGTATAAGACATTCCAAAGAAATACATCATTATTCTCATTAAGCTCTTATTATTCTGTGTCTTGATATCGATCGAAGTACATTCGGCTCGAGGGTGGCTAACTTTCCAAGGCTGAAATTACCCAATACGTGTGGATTACATTTACTTTACCATTTTCAATTGCAACCTAATTTATCGTTTTGTGTCAAGTTAATCTACGTATCCTTAAAACCACTTACAAGTTCAATTATTATCCAATTTTGAAGGTAAACATTTCTACATGATCTTTGAACTCTAAAATGCTCAAAGGATGTTAGTTCTACTTCTTTCCCATATCAGATTTAATCTGGACATAGTTTCGCGTGTAGATAAATTCACTATTGTCCTTGTGCTGTTATAGAATTAGATAAACCTACTCTATTTTGATGTTTAGATTTTATCATTTAAGTCATTAACAATACATATTAAAAAAATAATAAGATACCATATTTCATAGAAAAGAAAATTTAATTGATTAATTCCCAATTGGTTCCATGACTTCCATCAATCCGTAAATTTGAGATTCGTCAAAGAATATTGTCATAATCCAAAAACCAGCACGTGTGATTGGATCCGACATCCCCATGTCGAGTGAACCACAAATAACAACATGATATTAGACACAAGTACACAACCCATTGTAATGATAACTCTAATATAAAGACAATCCCATAATAACATGTCTAAATATCCTAATTACATCATGGCAGCTAGAATAACTGCAGGATCGGGCAATACAATTCATGAGCTACTAAGAGTGAATAAATACCTATTAAATACTTATACATCCGAAATAACTGAAATAAGAACAAAATTGAGTACACGCCACTTTTGAACTAGATAGTTGGCTCACCGTTGGAAACTAAAGTATAGCTATCCAACGCTCACTCTCAGAACTTTCTGGCACCGTAAATCCGTACAATACGCAGGTAAAAAGGGGTGAGTACGAGAGTACTCAATAAGTATTTGATTGACCCACCAAAATAGTAGCGAGACCTGATATATAAAATACTCTTGGTTTAGCTGTAAAACGATACAATTAAATTTATAATGTGGTTTATAGACAAGCGAATCAATTTGACCCAAAAATGATAAATAGATAAGAAATGAAATAAGATTAACGAATCAAATTAAAGAAGATAACAAGTTTGACTAAGAACTTTGCCTTCCCGATGTATAAAGTAAAAGCAACGTTCAGGTGTTTGAACTGAACGTAATAAGATAATAGATTATGGATTTTCATGTGTAAAACATTTCATGTCCCTGCAATGAATGTTAATCCTCCGATTTATAGCTTGAGTCAAGGAGATAAGATCCTCAAATCAAGCCCCTCTTGAAGGAGAATAAAATCATCATTGGTGGGTGCATAAGTTGGCTATATATGCAGATATTCGCTACAACAACAACCTATTGAATGTTAATCGTTGATAATGTTTTGAAACTTGGTCATCAGCTGCTATGTCATCGTGATTCGTTCAGCACTGGCCGCATGCATGCATCCGATGCCAGCTTTTTTCTGAATCATATCATAGCTGTATTTGATTCCACGAGTCATTCCATCCTTCGCTCAGCTGTCGTTAACCAATTTTACCCCATACAGATAGTCCCCCTAGTTTTCGGTGGCGAAACTCAGTGTTACCCGGTAGTAGATAAGAGTTCTTTTCATGGCGGAAAAGTTTCTAAACGGCCTCTGACACTTGACACGTCTTCTCGCATTTAATAGCCACAACAAGTGTTGTCCGTGATTCAGCAAGTACTTTTGCCAGTTTTCGAGGTAATGATGACCACGATTTTTTCCGTCTATAACTTCTGCACTACTCTTCATTTTTACTCTGTACTTTTAATATTTTCACAACTCCTTCTTCTTCTCTGAATTCTCTTAGAACTTTTTTGCAACACCCGACTTTCCAGTTAAAACATCTCCAATGATCTCTTACCACCATGTCTTCTGGTACTGCTATCTCCAAACACGCAGGCCATCTCTTCGGTGGAGGCCCAAAGAGAAACAAAACAAAAAAGGTTGACCCTGAGTCTGAACCTCCAACCATAAACACCATCATACCACTTAATCTTAGCACTACATCCGATGTGCAAGAGCACCAGCCACTTTCGAACTCAAAAAGTGACATGTTCTGGCCTCTCCACAGATACCCTTCCTTCCTCCATTGGTCATTCTTACATCCCTTTTGTGAAGGAGAAATGTAACTGGGGTAATATCAAAATTCTTATCCCTGATGCAATAGAAAGAGTTACCTACTCGAAGCCGGGGTTCATTCATGTCTACACGTACCTCCTTACATTGGGTCCTTTTACCTTGGGAGCGGGTGAAGGAATTGATCCAATAATTGTAGAATTTTGCCAACGTTATCAAGTTTGCTTGACACAAGTAGGCCCATTCACATATCGTACGATGGCCTACCTTCGCTAACTATGCGCTGAAAGTGGGGAAACCCTAACCCTCACGCATATGATGAACATTTACTCCCTAAAGATATTTCGTGAAGGTGCGCTGAATTTCATGAAGCGTGGAAATCATGCCCTTCTTACCATTTTTGATGGTGACAACGATTGTGGACGGATGGAACGGTTTGTTGTTATTTCTACCACGGACATCATCTCGGCCACATCACCAGCTTTTCTCGAATCATGGAACCATTTTTGTAAGTCCTTGTATATTTGTTTCCTTTCTTCGTGTAAAAACTTTCTCCTTAGCTAACATTTTATTTTCTTTGTTCCAAATACTCATTGGGAACCCCACGGGTTAAAGGCCTGGAGGAATGGGTACAACATATTCTCGATATTACTACGCCGGAATCCCGTCCATGGAAAGAGATAGGTCCCAAATATTGGTGGAGAGCCATGAACCAGGGTATGAAAAAATATTCTTCTTTATATCAATATCAACAACTTAGGAGCAATATGTTGACTCTTCTATTGTGTCACATAGGACTTTCGAAGGGTTCCGTCGTGTGCCAAGACATCAAGGCTCTCGCTAACCCCGAGGATGCTGAACGACTATTGAAAAGTGTGCTTAGCCAGAACAGGGTTCACGGAGCTACTTGAGCCTCCGGTGAGGGTGCCTGCTCTCGGAGTCCCTAGTCTAAAAGCAAGAAACCAAAGAGGAAACGTACCTCCTTGACTGGGGCTCAAGAGAAGACAGTGAGAAGATCATCAACTGAACTAGTCAGAGTGGTTATTACTGATGAAGAAGGGGCTAATGATGAAGGTGCCCCTCTTCTGAGAAGAAAAAGGTCTTCATCAGCTCAACCGAGTGCGCAGCTGGTAGAGCTTCAAAAGCCATAGTCACATGAAGGTTAGTGTAATGATCCGACCGGTGGTTTTGAGAATTAGCATCGCGTTTGGTGGCTTAAGGTCTCGAGCAGCTTTGTATCATGTATAATGACTTGCGTGTGTGGTCGAGTTCGATTTTTCGTTGATTCGGGATTGAGTTAGAATAATAATTCTTGTTTAGAAGCGTAAGTGAGAAGAGTTGACCGGAGTTTGACTTTTGTGAAGACGACTTCGGAATGGTGCTTTGGTAATTCCAATTGCTTCGTATGCTGATTTTGATTTAGGCGTGTGTCCAAATTTTGGTTTGGAGGTCCGTAGGTTTATTTGATGCATTTTGTCAAAGATTGGAAAGTTGAAGGTTTGGAAGGTTGAGAGTTTTGATCGGAAGTTGACTCTATTGACATAATGTTTGAATTTTGACTGTGAGAGTTAGAACAGCTCTTGTTATGTTATTTCGGACTTGCATGCAAAATTTGACGTTATTCTGGGCTAATTTGATATGTTTTAGCGCTTGTTGTAGAAGTTGAAAGTTCATTAAGTTTGATTTGAGGTGCGATTTGTAGTTTAAACGTTGTTTGATGTGATTGGAGGTCTCGAGTAGGTCCGTGTTATGATATGGAACTTGTTGGTTTATTCAGACGTGGCCTCGGAGGCCCCGGGTGTGTTTCGGACAGATTTAAGATCATTTGGATCATGTTGAGTGAAGCTTGTTTGGGCAGGATCTGGTGTGGTCGCACCTGCGGACAACTGGGTGCAGGTGCGATGATCGCAGGTGCGGAAGAGAAGGAGCGCAAAAGTAGAAGCAAAGCTAGATGAGGAAGCCACAGAAGCAGATGTTTAGGCGCATCTGCGCAACCAAATAAGCAGAACTCTAATCGCAGAAGCGCGACGTAGAAGCGCATTCCTTGTCACAGAAGTGACTTTGGCAAAGGTGAGGCATTTCCGCAAAAGCGGATTATTTGCCGCAGAAGCTTCCATTGTAGAGATGGCCTTGTGCCCGCAAAAGTAGAATCTCTGGCAAAATTGTTATAATTCGAGGGTTTTCCCATTTTTATCATATCTTGAGTTGTAGACCTTGGTTTGAGGCGATTTTTGAGGGGTTCTTCACGATTTGGATTGGGATAAGTGTTCTTTATTCGTATTTGATTATATTTTATGATTCCATAATTATTTTTATCATTAAATTAGTGTTTTGATTTGGAAAAAATGAGAATTTTTGTGAAAGCTTAAAAAAACATAAAATGATGATTTGAAGGACGATTTGATGTCGAAATTGGATAATTTTGGTATGGTTGGACTCGTATTGTAATAGGTGTTTGGATTTGTGAATTTTGTCGGGTTCGGAGGTGCAGGCCCGGGGTTGTCTATTTAGTTTTCGTTAAAGATCAAAGCTTTGTTATCCGAAATTGTTTCCTATGCTTATTATATGATATTAAGTTATCTTGGCTAGATTTGAGCTGTGTAGAGGTTGTGCAGAGGTTATCCGATTTGAGTCGTTTGTGCTATTTGTGTCATGTGAAAGCCGTGTACGTGAGGTGATGAGTACATACTCGGGCTTATATGTAGAAATTGACCGGTCTAGACTCTTAGGCTTCTTTCATGTACTTATTTGGAATTGTTAGCACATGATATATATTTTATTCGTCATGTCTACTATCACATGCTTTATTTGAAGTTGTCGTTACATGTCACATTCTTTACTTGTCGAGTTTACTATTATATGCTTTAGTTGAAGTTGTTATCACTCTTATCATTATGTGATTTCTTTTATTGTAGAGTTACTCTTTGTGGAATTGTTGTTACATGATATCCATTTAGTGCCGGGTTATTCTCATGCATTTAAATGTAGTACTAGTTCGTGCTATCTCTTTCATTGTTAGCCGATTCATACACTAGAATCCGATGTTTTCCACTTCATAGAAATTCTATCACTATTGACTTTATCCTTAAGAAATTAATTAGAATTGAGGTTATCGAAAGTCATTAATCTATTTTAATTGAAGTTGTGTTTGAAGGGGCTGTTGTTCCTTGTTGAGTTACTTTCCCATTCATTTTGTTGTTATTGAGATTGTATACACATTGTGTTGGACCGTGGATTATTTGTTGTGGAAATATTGAAAATTGTTGGATATTTGGAAAGGTTGTGACCTATGGGATTTTATACGAGCTGATACGTTGTTTTGTTGTGATGTTAGCATTTGTAAATTGTTATGTGGTTCGGTTATTGTTATGTGGAGTATACAGGTGGCATTTCATTGTTATTTTTATGCACGGCATAAGGGTGGCATCTCACTGTTGTTGAATGTACGGAGTGATAAGGGTGGCTATTGTGTTGTTGTCGGGGCGGAGTGATAAGGGTGGCAATGTCAGGGATGTTGTGTGATGGCTTGGGTACATTGTGTTGGTGATTTCGTGAGACGGTGTGCTTTTCCTTATCTATGTCATACACCTTACGTGATTTGTTTTATTTCTTCGATGAGCTACTCGATGTCTTTGATATTACTTGTTAACTTAGGCTACAGTAGTACACTCGCACAAGCATACACCATAGCATGCCACTTATACTAGCTCAGGAGTATGAAACTTGATATTTATTGATCATGCCTATGTGTTCTTGTATTGTCCATTTTCATGTTGCTATTGATCATGTGATCAAGCCAGGCAAATTTAGATATTGGCACATGAGTTTTCCGTGCGGTGGTGATTTGAGATGTGGGCACGAGATGCCGTGAGTATACGATGTTGGGTTGAGACCCGTGACATGTGACTATGAGATGAAGTATTACAGAGTAATTTCGCTGTGAAAGTTGTATAGAACGGCATGAATAATTGGTTGTCCTTTCTGTTCCTTAGTTGGTTTCAATGATACTTCACAGTGTTTTTATTGCTTTACTGTCTATATCACATGTTGATTTTGTTGCCATTTATTGATTTCTGCTTTCCATTAATAGTTTTATACTTCTATACTGCACATGTTATTTTTTTCTAGTGAGTGTCATGACCTGTACCTCATCTTACTCAATCGAGGTTAGTCTTGATACTTACTGGGTATCGACCGTGGTGTACTCCTACTCCACTTCTGTAAGCTTTTGTGCAGAACAAGGTATTCAAAATATCGGACCTGGGCAGAGTTAGCTTCTTGATCGCGAGGATTCAAGGTAGAGCTGCTTGATCGTCGTAGCCCCTTGGAGTCCTTTCCTTACCTTATATTGTCATTTTATCATTTGAACAGTATTGTATTTCTGTCCTTGCAGATCATTCCATGTATTCAGCTAGAGTTCGTGACTCTATATTACCAATATTTGGAGGTTGTTAAGATTATTGTCGTGTAGGCTCGTTTCGCTCTTGTATCGGTATTCATATTAAACTATATTTCAAATTATCATAGTTAATAACTGGTTTAATTGTTACAATAATTGGCTTACCTAGTCTTAGAGACTAGGTGCCATCACGACATCCTAATGAGGGAGTTTGGGGTCGTGACAGTCAGGCTCCCTGGGGGAAATGGGTTTTGTTAATAATGCTGAATCCCACTTTCCAATCCCCTAGGATGTTCCCAGTTTGAGGAGTTCGGTCCCTGAACTTCCTCTTTCACTGACTACTGAGCCAACCACAACTACCACGCCTTCTACACCAGCTGTTTCTTCCCCATCCGCACTAGTTGTTCCTTCTCCACCAACATCAATTGCTTCTCCTCCACCTACATCAGTCAAAAATGAAGGTGTTGCCTTTCCACCACAGTCTCCTAATCACGGAATCTGGGAAGTACTTATTCTTCTCCACCTCAAGACCCCCCTCCCTCCCCACAAAAGAAGAAGTGTTGTTCTCTCAGTCTCGAGTGGGTGCCACTTTCGTTCCAAGCCGAGGGAGCTCGCCAACTATCTGAAGCCGCTGGCTTTAGCGAAGGACTGGAAAAACTCTGACTCCCTTTTGGGGGAGTGTCTAATAAATAGCAACATGGATTGCTAAAAGCTGGTAGCAATCTCACTTCTTTCTATCTTCTTTCAATTTACATTTCAAAGTCATAACTTTCATTTTATCCCTTTTTCAGGCCAACCTTCTTGCCTCTGAGGTCCTACAAAAGTTGATTATGGACAAGCAAGAGCTTGCTTCAGATTGAGAGCAACTTTTAGCAGAGAGGAATCAGCTCTGAGCGCCTTCCGGTGCTGGAGGCCAAAATCGCTCAAATGGATGAGCTCGACACTCGATTGCAGCAATTTGAACAAGATAAGATGGCTCGTAGCCAAGAAGATGCCTAGCTAGATGAGAACCTTAATGAAGCAAAGGCTAAGTGGGTTGAGATTCATGATACTGTAACTGCTGCCTCGAAGTGTGAGTCTACCTTCGTGGAACAAGTTAATAACTTGGAGGCTGGCTTACGTGCCAAAACCGATGAGGCCAATGTTGCCGAGGAGAGGAGAGCCAAAATGAAAGAAAGGCCCAAGAGAGTCATGAAGCATAACCGACTTCACTCAACCACCAACATTGAGCTTGATTCACAAATAAGTGCAATGAAGGCTGAAAATGAAGAGCTACAAACCAAAATGGGTAAGATTCGAGCTAACCTCCAGGACTAAAAAGATTCCCTCGCCTTCGATAAAACATACGCCATGTATCATATGAAGAGAAAGACTTTGGAGGAGGACAAATAATGCATTGCCAACATCGATGATGGCATTGTCAAGTCCCAGGAACTGGAGATAACCGTTCGTGAGAACCTTCCTGCTTGGCCCGTTGCACCTGACTCCTCGAATGCTAATTCTGAGTATTTGGGATCCGATGTGGAAAGTGAAGAAGAGGAAGGCCCAGAACTGGTAGAAGAATAGCCTTCTTCCACCAGGGAAAATGAAGACCCTTCTCTCCCATCAAGTTCTGGCAACAAAGAATGATGTATTATTTTTTTTCTTTTACCTTTTGTAATAATGCCAAAACATCTTACTATGTTTGGAAATTTAACTAATAAAAGAAACATTTTGCCTTAGTGTTGTGCAAAAAATATTCTATTCCATATAATTGACAAAGCCTCCGAAATATTCCTACATCCGAAAGCTTTTCATTTAGGGATAAACACTTACTTTTTTTTTTTTGGTAAATATGATTTTATTGATTAGCAATTAGCAATTAGCAAAATATACAGATACGGAGAGGGACATGAACCTTAGCTCCCCAAAAAAGTACATGTACCTAGTAAGTGCATAAACACTTACTGAATCTACCCTTTACTATAAGGGTTTCATGAGAGAGGGCTCTTATTTTTATGGTGCTTTTGAAGAGGACGTCTCATGTTCATTCCGGTACAATCATTTGAAGTTTTTGTTGCTCTCAATTGGTAAAATAAATTAACATAAAATTCGGACAAGAAATAAGATAAAACAAAATTACTTTAATTTATTCCTAATATCTTTAAAGGTACATTTACATAAGCCAATTATCTGCTTAAGTAAATAAAGCTGCCAATACATGTGGCTAACTTATAGAACTTATTTCTACAGGGCTAATCATGCAGTCCCCGGTCCTCACAAGGCATCGAACCCGGTTCTAACAGTCTCTGATTCTCGTAACACTTTCATTGTCTTGTCATGTATTACTCCCCCACCAATGTTCGGATGCTAAGCATGAGAATTCGAACAGTGGAGGTCTTGCATTCACCGATGACATTCTTTTCAATTAGCAAGCTTTTACATTGCTTCATCATCAATGGAAACAACTTGTGGATGGGTAAACAATCTCTTATTGGAGGTCGATAAGACTCTTGGGAGATGAGTTATACTATCTTGCCAAAGATTATCAAACCATCCACAGGTTGCTTTCCATATGAGTCGATCCACACAGAGCTTTTGGTAATTTTACGGATGATCCTTCCTTCGTAGTATGTGTTACATTGCTGCCTCATTGAAAACCTAGCCAGAAAAACCCGATTTGGACAAAAACTGGTTGAAGGAAAAAAGAGTGCAGCACATACATTCAGTATTAACAAGAATCTTCAGCAATAATACCTTTTGAGGTGAGTCATGTTCAAATTGCTTGGCAATTTAACTCCATCTTGATTTTCCAACTCCTATGAACATTTACCGGTTATAGCTGAAACCCGGTATCGTCCATCCTATGTCTATCCCAGCTTCCCGGTGTTGACCTCTCGGGTAATATGAGTGACATTCCATATAACCAAATCCCCTACTTTGAAATATCGGATATTTGCACTGCGATTATAATACCTTTCCATAATACCATTCCAAGATTTTGGTGCTCTTCAAGCAAATCTAGCTTGACTAGCAACGTTTACATGTTTGCTTTTATTTTCTTGGGAAAACCTCAGGGTTGGTTCCCCCACTTCTACCGGTATTAAAGCATCCGAACCGTACACGAGAGAAAGGGATTTTCTCTCGTGCTTGACTTTGTTGTGGTGTGATAAGCCCATAGAACACTCGGTAGCTCATCCAGCCGCTTACCTTTAGCATCTTCTAACTTATTTTTAATGTTTTGGATAATTACCTTGTTAGTCGACTCCAACTGTCCATTAGCACTCGGGTAATTTTGAGAAGACGCAATTCGCTTGATCTTTAATCCTTCCAAAACCTTTCTGACCTTAGAACCTACGAACTTTGGCCCGTTGTCACTAGCGATCTCCTTTGGCATTCCGAACCGACAAATTATGTGGTCCCATATGAAGTTAACCACTTCATGTTCTCTGATCTGTTGGTAAGGAACTGCTTCAACACATTTAGTAAAATAATTAGTTAAAACCAAAAGAAATCATTCCTTCCCGGGCCCTTATGGTAAGGGACTGACTATGTCCATCCCCCATTTCATGAACTGCCATGGTGACACTACCGAATATAGAAGTTATGCTTGTTGGTGCACTAATTGTGCATGGCGCTGACACTTGTTGCATTTTTGTACGAACGTCTTCGCATCCTATTCTATCCTAGGCGAATAGTAGATTGCCCTGAATATCTTGAGAACGAGCGAGTCCGCACCAGAATGGTTTCTGCAGACCCCTTCACGGACTTCCCTCATCATGTAATTAGCCTCCGAGGCCCCTAGATACAAGGCCAATGGTCCTTGTAACGACTTTCTATATAACTGTTCATTAACAAGACATTAACAGGTTACTTTGGTCCGTAGTGCCCTAGATGCTTTTGGGTCCTTGGGTCATTTACCATGCTTGAGATATGTAATGAAATCATTTCTCCAGTCCCAGATTAAGTTGGTTGAATTCACTTTATAGTAGCCATCTGCATCCAACACTCAATGCAGCAATTGAACGACCACACCTGAATCAGATCCTTTCATCTCTATTTATGAACCCAAGTATTCCAAAGCGTCTGTCTCTACATTTTCCTCCCTTGGGATATGGACGATTGACCACTCTCTGGATCGTGAAAGTAATGCTTGAACCTTGTTCAAGTATCGTTGCATGTGCTCCTCCTTTGTGCCGATAATTCCATGCACTTGGTTTACCACTGGCTTAGAGTCACACTTTATCTCCATGGACCTCGGAACCTAGTGCCCGAGCTAGTTCAAGCCCTACAATCAAAGCCTCATATTTGGCTTCATCATTAGTTAATGGTACAGTTGTAATGGCATGTCTTAGAGAGGGAGTGGTTAGAACTACCGCGAGACCGGACCCTTTAACATTGGAGGCTATGTCCCTAAACAAGGTCCAAACTACCATTCCTGATGCCAACACCGCTTCTTTAGATGCAAAAGGCATTAATCTCAGACAAAAATAGGCCACGATGTTAGCCAAAGCCTACGACTTTATTACAGTCCTAGGCTTGTATTCTATGTCGAATTTCACTAACTTCGACAACCCATTTAGCCAATCAACCCGACAACTCGGGCTTGTGAATGACATTCTTTAAAGGAAATGTTGTCACAACGGCTTTTGGATGAAATTGAAAATAAGGCCTCAAATTTCGAGAGGCAACTCTGAGAGCTAAGGCTAGTTTTTCGGGGTGCAGATATCGTGTTTCCACTTCTGATAATATTTTACTAATGCGATAAATAGTAAATTGTATACCTTCTTCTTCTCGAACCAAGATGATGCTTAACCCTACTTCTGAGATGGTAGATAAATTAGTAGTTGCTCACATTCCCCCGGTTTCAACAATAACGAAGGGCTGGATAGGTACCTTTTTAGGTCCTTCAGTTCCTATTGGCATTCCAAAGTCTACACAAAGTCATTCTTATTTCTTAAAAGTGAAAAAAAGTGGTGGCACATCTCTAAGTACTTCTTAATACTCAAAGTAAACCAAAACAGCAACCCTGCCTCGCATCTCGAAACCCAAAAACACTCACAAATTTGATAACTCATTTCGAATACGCCATATAAGTTTCATCCAAATCCGACCTCAATTTCATGTTCAAAACCCCAAAATTCATTCTCTAATGTTCAAGTAAAAAACCTCCAATTTCTTTTCTTCAAATCCTTGATGTAGGTATAATAATCCATGGAAAAATAAAATATATAATCAAAACAAAGATAAAATTATTTACATACATAATTTGGGTGTTTATCTCATCCAAAATCGCCTTACTTGTGATCCAAGAACTCAAAAAGTGGACCAAATAATCTCAAAATCACGAAATTGGATGTTTTCATGCACTACAAATCATCCTTCTTTTGCGATTGCGGTAAAAAACCTCGCGATCACGATTCCAAAAATGTAATGCACAGTTTTTACCCTTTGCGATCGTAGCCCCTTTTCCCCGCGATTGCGATGTACAAACTCCATTACCTACCTAAACTCTTTCTAGACAGCCTGTAAAATAAAAGCCATAACTTTTTATTACAGAACAACAAATGAAAAATGATTTGATTTTATGATAATTAGACATAAAGAACTACAACTGTCATTTTTGGATCACCTCCAAATTTCTTATATATTGCATGATATAATCTTCCAAAGTCACCCTGTGATAGCAGAAATTCTTCTACGCGATCGTGAGAAAGGCTTCTGCGATCATGATTCACAAGGCCCAAATAGCAATTTAATCTTCGCGAACGTAGCCACAAGGTCTACCATTGCGGTTCACACCCTTTTAGCCAAAAATCAGCAACTAAAAAGGACCTAGAAATGGTCTAAAATCACCCTGAAACTCAACTGAGCCCCTCGGGACCCCATCTGAACATACCAACAAGTCCCAAACCATAATACAAACCTACTCGAGGCCTCAAATCACACATAATAATATCAAAACCACTAGTCGTTGATCAAGTTCAATCTCTTAAGTTCATAAACTTCAAAGTTCGAACCAAACATCTTATTCAAGCCTAACCAATACGGAATACAACCAAACTTTGCACTCAAGTCCCAAATGACAAGAAGAACATATTCCAACTCTCAAAACAACAACCCAAACCCGATAAGATCAAAGTTAACTCCCGGTCAAACCTATGAAATTTTCAAACCTTCAAATTGCAAACTTTCGCAAAATACTACCGACACCTTCTTGAAACATCCAAATGCAAATCCGGGCATATGTCCAACTCCAAAATCACCATCCAGACCTAATGGAACCATCAATATTCCGATATGATTTCAAATACACACAAGTTAATGTTGGTAAACTCTTCCAACTTAAAGCTTACTAATTAAGAACAGTTATTCCAAATAAATATGGAATCACTTGAAAATCAAAACCGATGATACACGCAAATCATAATGCACCATATGAAGCTACTCAATACCACAACCAAACGGGATGCAAATGCTCAAAGAGACTAGTCAGGTTGTCACAAACATTTTGAGGAAGTATTACATGAAGCTCAACCCGGTGAAGTGTGGTTTCGGGGTTGGCTCCGGTAAGTTCTTGGGGTTTCTAGTCTCACAAAGAGGGATCAATGTGAACCTGACAAAATCAAATCCATCGATGATATCTCAAACTAGCTAACAACTATAAAAGAACTACAATGGTTAACTGGTAGGTTAGCGGCTTAATTAATGATTCGACCTTTATCGTTTGGGTTTGCTCCCTTTGGCATTATTTAATGTTTCGAGTTGCTTTTGGCTAGATTCGAGCCGTTCAAAGGTTGATTCACACAGGATGGCATTTCTAGAATGTTGTTTGGCTTGCTCGGTATTTGATTATTGTTGTTCGTGGTAAGTAACATTTGGAAACTTGGAACATAGGGTAATTATCCCTAGGAACCATGTTATTTGTGATGTGTTGAGGTGACGCTCATGCTAGGTGACACGCGTGTGGACGTGGATCGGGGTACTCATGATTCAAGTTGACAAAACTTGTGCTGTTATCATATTATGTTATATATGTGTTTCCCCTACTTTTTTGATTACCTAAGATGTGTTTCATGTTAGAAATCATGTTTAGGATATGTACTTATTCAGTTGAGACTTGATAAGGCTATTTCTATTATTTTGAGTTATCTGATTTAATTATTATTATACACTCAGTCATGGTTCTTCATTTACATATCATATCTCAATCATTGTTCATCATTAATTGTTACATGACATGTTATTTTTGTTTTTCCACATATGGAATTATTGGGCTGAGTTGCATGAGATTGTGAGCCCTTGAGACTTGAGAGGTTGATGACTGAGATGGGTTTTAGAGCCGTGTTGAGTGTTGTTTGGAGATCGGGCTGCATGCCACAACACGCCATATTGGCTTTATTATTATTGTGGATCGGGCTACATGTTGTTGCATGGCTTGTTGGCTTTATTATTATGGTAGATCGGGCTGCACGCGACAACAAGACATATTGGCTTTTGATTAGCACATGGGGAGGACTCCCCTCTCCGAAGTTTGACATACTAGCAGTGAGTGAAGGCACAATGATATATATACACGTGCTTTGGGGAGGGGAATTGATGCCTAGCACCCGTATAATGCTGAGTAATTTTATGTGTGTGACGAAGTGAGCATATATGATAGACAACTTGAGTATGTTGAGGGTGAGAACACTTGGGAATATCACCATGAAATCATATATTGGAAATGCATACTTAACATGTAGGCATAAAGATGCATTTTCCTCATGGTACACGGTAATGTGACATGGATGATTTGACATGTAGCCATAGATATGTATGTTCCTCTTGCTAGATGGTATATGATAATTGATGACTTGACATGTATATTGACATGTATGCATAGAGATGTACTTACCTTATGCTAATTGATAAACATAAATTCTTGTATGGTGTTGTGATGGTATGTCTTATGGATAGGCTTGGTGGATCTTTGGTATAATTATCTACTCGTTTCGGGAGGATTGGAATCGATTTGGAGGCCACTTATAGGCCTATCGATATTGTGTATTCTTTATCGGGTCGGATTTATTTACTCCACACAACTATTGTTGAAGGGTGTCATCAATTAGAGTTGATCTTATTTGTGTTTTGAGATGTTCCCTGTATTGCTCTTCTATGTTGCAATGAGTTGTGAGACTGCTGACTATTTACACACTTGATGTGGTTCTATTGGACCTTGTGGTGAAATACGAGTGGGATGCTTCTTAGTGTGTTCAATGATGGATTGCGCCTTGGTTATGGTCTTCCTGTAGGTGGTATATTGTGCTATTCGTTTCTCCATGGCTATATGTAAGGCCATATAAATATTTTACCTAAAACCCGGGATTTCGTGGTGCCGAAGTAGACTATGTGTTGACGAATGTGGAGGTTTCTTCGCGGCGAGCAAGCTCACCGCAGTTCGGACTTTTTGGGTTGAACAGTGCGCTGGGGAGTAAAGGAAAGGTTTTGGTAGAAAAAGACATTTATACGGCCCACTATGTAGTGGTGGATCACTCTGCGTACCACAAAAAGACCGCAGAGTGAAGTAGGAGCCGGGCAAGCTTGGAGGAAAGTCTGCAGTGCATCATGCGACCGTAGAATAGGTCTGTGGTGCATTATGCAATTGCAGAACAGGTCGGCGATGCATTATGCTACCATAGAACAGGTCTACGGACCGCATAATGGTCGCAGTGAGGCATCATTGCATAATTTCGGAGGGCCACTTCGCGGCCTATTTCGCGGAGCGCAAAAGCTTTATGCAATTGCATATGCGACCGCAGATCTGTGACGGGGCTCCTTTTTCAAATTTTTTTGCCCGACCTATTTCGATATATTAGGCAATGGACTACTTGAGAAGCAAAAACATATATTCTAAAGTGAGGGAGTGCCAAAGAGTGAGAGGGGAAGTTCCTACGCTCATCACCCATCAATTCTTGCTAAAAAATAAGGAAATTGTAAGAAGAATTCATTGGGTCTTCATCCTAGAGGTAAGTTTCTACTCCATAGCCCTCAATATCGTGATTCTAATTTGAAATAAGTAATAAGCCAAGCAATTCTTGGGTGTAGGATTTGTTTATTTTTACACGCATGTACTATCAAGGGTAGGGGGAAGAATGTTGAGCTAAATTGGGTAGGCTTTGAGTAGTGGGATGGAGGTATCCACCATAGGAGGACCTGGAAATCATAATACCTACCTAGTATTTGATAAAATGCTCTAATGAGCAGGAACCATAAACTTTCTCCTAATTTGTGTTCAAGTTTGCTATATTACTAAATAGATTGAAGAAGCTGAGAATTCTGAAATATTGTAGTAATTTAAAAAGGCTCGAGGCAAGGTATGTTGGCTAAAATCCTCCCTTATAATTGAATTCCCACGATGATCTTGTATGTCCCGATTTGTCCATTATGAATTGACTTTTCTGAATAAGTTTTGCGTTATGGACAATGGTATCAATAAAATGAATGACCTTTAGAGGAATACAAATTGAGTGGTAAATACTTTTAATAACAAACGCTTTGGGAGTATCGATTATCCATCGAGGAAGGGTAGGTCAGAACAACCTAACCCCGAAACTACACGTGCCGCTGTAGGAGTGATTAAGGGGTAAATCCCCATATTAATGTGATGAGACTATTTCCCCTTATATGGGATGAGATTGGTGTATTGAAATGTTTTCCCCTTAAATGTGATGAGATTGTTACTAGCTAGATGTGATGTAATATCGACCCACACGACATTGTGGGGAGACAGCTTAGCCGATCAGGCTGAGATTAGATGCCATGCCGCGCACGAGGTGGAATTGTGAGTGTACGTCTGGGAGTGAGACGGCTTAGCCAGTTGGGTTGAGATCGAACTCCATGGTAACACGGTGGTATATCGGTGCTAATAGATCTCCCAACTTAAATTACCGAAGCCTACTTGAAATTTATGTTTCCCCTATTGTGACCGTTGATACTGTTCGAATCTCTTATTGATATCATGTTTTATTCTTCGTTTAATGTTGCTCATTCTATTGAGAGGTTGTTTAGTTTTACATACTAGTAGTATTCAATATGTACTAACATCCCTTCTACCTGGGGTGCTGCATCTTTAACGGATGCAGGTGGTTCCATAGCAGGTGGTATCGATCAGTAATAGCGGCACACCCTCTCCTCAGCTGATTAGGTGAGCCCCACTTCTTTTCGGGGTCCTGTATCTTGTATCCTTTGTAATAACATTTTGAGGTATAGCTGGGACCTTGTTGCTGACACTGCTATAGCACTCTTTTGTTCCTATTAGAGGCTCCATACACATAGTGTGGGTTGTATCTGTTTTTAGGAAAGTTAAACTAAAAATGTTGTAGTTGTATCATCTGTTCCACTTTATCTATGATTGTACAGTGTGCTGTTTTGAACATTTGTTAAGGACGTAGCTAATGGAAATGAAATGGTGTTGTTCACATGACTTCTTACTGACTAATTAATGAAATGCGTTATTCTCTTTATTTGTGGGTGAGTTGGGTAAATGGCACATTGCAGGCTTGCTCGACGGAGGTAACTCTGGTGCCTAGGAAGAAAACAAGAACTGGCCAAGGAGCCAATGCCACCCTAGGAGTGGAAATTGACCCTTTACTTGATGATGCGGGTGAGCAACCAAGGGGTGGGAATATTCCCCCGACTACTACATTGCCTGATTCCACTACACCTGGCCAGACCGCACCAGTTCCTACACCTACTGAGGTTGTAATGATCCCTCCAACTGATATTCCAGTTCCACCTCCAGCCCCAACTTCTGGTCCCGGTGTATTCGATGGGGATCATAGGGGTGCCATACAGATGTTGGCCCAATTAGTTGTTTCCCAGGCCCAGAGATCAGATGTTGCCCCCACTTCTTCTAGTCAGCTAGGGGATTCTACTAGTTCTAGGGTTAACAGATTTCTCCAGTTGGACCCTCCGTGTTCATAGGTACTGATCCTTAGGAGGGCCCCCAGGATTATATTGACGAGATGCACAAGTCCCTTCGAGTTATGCCTGCTACTGAGATAGAGGGAGTAGAGTTGGCCTCCTACCGCCTGAAAGGTGTGGCCTATTCTTTGTTTGAAATGTGGGAGGACTCCCGTGAGGAGGGAAGCCCTCCGGCGAGATGGAGTGAGTTTGTCGATGCTTTTATTGACAATTTCTTACCTATCGAGACTAAGGCAGCCCGTGCTGCCGAGTTTGAGATCCTGAAACAAGGAAGCATGAGTGTGTTGGAGTATCATACGAGATTCGCGCGCCTGTCCAAATACGCCATCTACATGTTGCCTACTATGGAGGCTAGAGCGCTGGTTTGTGCAGGGCATTAGCCCCTTGGTTATTAATGAGGCTGCTACAGCTGCCTTGAATTATGATGAACTATGGTAAGATGGTGACATTTGCTCAAGCTATAGAGACCCGCAAGCTGAAGAATAGAGTGGAGCGAGAGAGTAGCAACAGGGCCCGGCCAACGGGCAACTTCTATGGTACTTCTGGTGGTGGTGGTGATGGTAGGATAGCTTTTAGGGGAGGGTCATCATGGTCGTCCTAGTATTTTCCTTAGTCTTTAGTCAATGCATCGCCATTGGGGCCTAGTCAGCAGCAGGGGAACCGTTATAGGCCCAGCCAAGGCAACATGGGATCCTACCAGCAGGGTCGGTCTTCTGGGAAATTTTAACCAACAGTTGAGGCCCCCCCCCCCATGCCTTAGGTGCGTGAATATGCACTTTGGGACCTGCTACATGGACCAGCCCATATGTTACGTGTGTGGTATGAGGGGTCACATTAAGAGAGATTATCGTTCATCTCACCAGAGCATGAGCAGAGGTACAACACAGCCAGCCAATTCTGCAGCTACTATATCCACAGCACCCCATCCAGCTCGAGGCGCCTCAGCACCTGCAGGGCGTGGTGCAGCTAGGGGTGGCACACAGAGTTCGGGATGACCCAACCGTTTCTATTCTATGAGGGATCGCCAGAGTTCAGAGGATTCTCCAAATGTTGTCACAGGTATATTGACTGTTCAATGTCATGATGTGTATACTCTTATTGATCCCGGTTCCACCTTATCCTATGTCACTCCCTATGTTGCCATGGAATTTGGGATAGAATCAGAACTGCTCCATGAGCCATTCTCTGTATCCACTATGGTTGGTGAGACTATTGTGACCGCGCGGGTTTACATGGATTGTGCTGTCACGGTGCGTGGTCGAGACACCATGGCCGACCTCATCGAATTGGGGATGGTTGATTTTTATGTAATAATGGGGATGGATTGGCTTTATTCATGTTTTGCTAAGCTTGACTGTCGCACCAGAACCGTTAGGTTTGAATTACCAACTGTGTCGGTGGTTGAAGGGAAGGGGGATAATATGGTGCTGAAGGGTAGGTTTTTTTCTTACCTTAAGGCCACAAAGATGGTTAACAAGGGGTGTATCTACCATTTGGTCCCCGTTACGGACACCGATGTTGAGGCATCTATAATTGAGTTTGTGTCTGTTGCGAATGAATTTCCAGAGGCCTTTCCGGATGAGCTCCCTGTGATCCCGCCAGACAAGGAGATTGATTTTGGGATTGATGTGATACCAGGCTCGCAGCCTATATCCATTCCACCCTACAGAATGGCACCGGTAGAATTGAAAGAGCTAAAAGAACAATTGAAAGATTTGTTAGAGAAGGGTTTCATCCAGCTAAGTGTGTCGCCTTGGGGCACACCAGTTCTAAGAATTTGTATTGACTATCGGCAGCTCAACAAGGTTACAATAAAAAATAAGTACCCACTACCAAGGATAGATGACTTGTTTGATCAATTTGCAGGGTGCTGAGTACTTCTCCAAGATCGATTTAAGATCTGAGTATCACCAATTGAAGATCAAGGAGCAGGATATTCCGAAACTAGCTTTCAGGACCCGGTATGGGCACTTTGAATTTCTGGTAATGTCTTTCGTGTTAACATATGCCCCCGCAGCTTTCATGGATCGTATGAATCGGGTCTTCAAACCTTTCCTAGACTCCTTCGTGATTATGTTTATTGGCGATATTCTTGTTTATTCGCAAAGTCAGGAGGACCATGCCGATCATCTCAGGACAGTTTTGTAGAATCTATATCAGCACCAGTTAAAGTTTTCGAAAAGTGAATTTTGACTTGAATCTGTTACGTTCTTGGGTCATGTTATCTCTAGAGAAGGAATTGAGGTTGAACCCCAGAAAATTTCAGCTTGTGAAAAATTGGCCTAGACCTACCACCCCAACAGAGATTCGTAGTTTCTTGGGCTTAGATGGATATCACAGAAAGTTTGTGGAGGGGTTCTCTACTATAGCCTCTCCATTAACTAAATTGATGCAGAAGGCGGTTAAATTCCAATGGTCAGATGCTTGTGAAAGGAGCTTCCAAGAGTTGAAATCAAGATTAAGGCACCGGTGTTGACACTACCAGAGGGTACAGATGGATTTGTGGTATATTTTGGTGCTTCAAGAATCAGACTTGGGTGTGTATTAATGCAACATGGTAAGGTGGTAGTGTATGCTTCTAGGCAACTCAAGAATCATGAAAAGAAATATCCAACACGCGACTTAGAGCTTATGGCGGTGGTATTTTCATTGAAGATTTGGCGTCATTATTTGTATGGGGTCCATGTGGATATATTCACGGACCGTAAGAGCCTTCAATATATTTTCAAATAGAATAAATTGAATCTGGGGCAGAGAAGATGGTTTGAATTATTGAAGGATTATGACATCGACATCCTATATCATCCCGGGAAGGGTAATGTTTTAGCGGATGCTCTTAGCCGGAAAACTATGGGCAATTTGGCTCACTTGGAGGCATATCAATGGCCGTTGGCCAAGGAGGTTCATCGGTAGGCTAGTTTGGGAGCTCGTCTTGTGGACTCTAGTGAAGGAGGGGTGATTATGCAAAATAGGGATGAATCGTCGCTTGTAGTGGAAGTCAGGGAAAAGCAATTCAATAATCCATTGTCGGTACAATTGAAGGAGGGGATTCAAAATATATAAGACCATGGCCTTTTATCTTAGCGTGATGATGGTACACTAAGGTACCAAGGGTCACTATGTGTTCTAAATGTGGATGATCTACGGGAAAGAATCATGACCGAGGCTTACACTGCTAGGTATTCCGTGCATCCCGGCTCTATAAAGATGTATCGTGATCTTAGGAAAGTCTAGTGGTGGAATGATATGAAGAGAAATGTAGCGGACTATGTGGCAAGATGTCCAAATTGTCAGCAAGTGAAGGCCGAACAACAAAGGCCCGGTGGGTTGGCACAGAACATAGAAATTCCAATGTGAAAGTGGAAAATGATTAACATGGACTTTGTGGTAGGGATACCTCGCACTCCTCACAAATTCGAATCGATTTGGGTGATTGTGGATCGACTCATGAAATCAGCACACTTTTGCCGGTTAAGGCTTCCGATACAGCAGAACAATATGCTTAGTTGTACATCAATAAAATAGTTAGGTTGCATGGCACTCCAGTTTCTATTATCTCAGATCGAGGGGCACATTTCACAACTAATTTTTGGAATACATTTCAGCAAGGTTTGGGTACTCAGGTGAATCTTAGTACAGCCTTCCATCCACAGATCGAAGGGCACGTAGAGCGGACAATTCAGACGCTTGAGAAAATGTTGCGCGCTTGTGTTCTTGACTTCAAAGGTAGCTGGGATGATCATTTGCTGCTCATAGAGTTTGCCTACAACAACATTTATCATGCCAGCATTCATACGACACCCTTCGAGGCTTTTTATGGTAGGAGATATAGATCTCCCATTGGGTGGTTTGAGATTGGGGGAGTGGAGTTGATAGGGCCAGACCTCGTGCATTAGGCTATGAAAAAGATAAGATCATTAAGAAGCGGTTGAAAATTTCTCAGAGTCGTCAAATGTCCTATTCAGATGTGCGTCGGAGGGATTTGGAGTTGAAAGAAGATGATTGGGTGTTCTTGAACGTTTCCCCTATGAAGGGCGTAATGCGATTTGGTAAGAGAGGTAAATAGAGTCCGAGGTATGTCGGACCATACAGCATCACTCGGAGGATTGGTCTGGTGGCTTACAAGCTAGAACTACCTCCAGAGATGTCTTTAGTGCACCTAATGTTCCACGTGTCCATGTTGAAGAAGGTGGGTGGAGATCCATCGCTTATTATTCCGGTTTGAGACCGTTGAGGTTAATGAAGAATTGACTTATGAAGAAATTCTAGTTGCCACCCTTGATAGGCCAGTCCGAAAGTTGAGGAACAAAGAGATTGCCTCTGTGAAAGTACTATGGTGGAACCAACAGGTTGAAGAGGCCACCTGGGAGGCCGGGGAAGAAATAAAGAAGAAGTACCCTCATTTGTTTGAATAGTCATGTCTTTATAGAGTTGTATTCTATAAAAATGCTAAGAGTTACCTTCTATGAATTATGTATCATTTGTACCGTTGATGTTAAGGGTGTTCATTTTCTGGCAATATATTGCTTATGCGGCCACAGTTGGTGTTGTTTTTATGTTATATTGCATCATCAGATTATATATATGTTGTTAGGATTGGTTTATGAGGTTCTTTTACAGGTGGATAGGTCTAGTTACAGGGGAGACTCTGGCAGAATTTTTGGAAATTTAGGGATTTAGTCAAAAATTTGGAACTGCTGGTGTGTGAAGGTTACAATTGAGCCACATTGGATGCTAATGACAAATTCTGACCCTCATTCGAGGACGAATGATCCTAAGTGTGGAGGATGTAAGGCCCCGTAAATATTTTACCTAAAACCCGGGATTTCGTAGACTATGTGTTGACGAATGTGGAGATTCTTCACGGACTTTTTGGGTTTAACAGTGCGCTTGGGAGTAAAGAAAAACTTTTGGCAGAAAAAGACATTTCTGCGGCTCACAATACTGTCGTGTAATCACTCTACGGACCACAGTATGGCCGCGGAGTGAAGCAGTAGCTGGGCAAGTTTGGAGGAAAGTCTGAGGTACAATATGCGACCGCATAACAGGTCTGCGGTGCATTATGCGACCATAGAACAGGTTTCTGGACCGCATAATGGCCGCAGAGTGGGGCAAGATTGCCCAGTTCCGGAGGGCTATTTCGCGGCCTAATTCGCAAAGCACAGAAGCATTATGTGGTTGCACATGCGACCACAGATATGTGACGAGGCTCCTTTTTTGTAATTTTTTTACCTGACCCAATTTCAATATATTAGTGTAATGGACCATTTCTAAAGAAAAAACACATATTCTAGAGCGAGGGAGTGCCAATGAGTGAGAGGGGAAGTTCCTAATCTCATCACCCATCAATTCTTGTTCAAAGTTGAAGAAATTGTAAGAAGAATTCACTAGATCTTCATCCTAGAGGTAAGTTTCTACTCCATAGCCCTCAATTTCGTGATTCTAATTGGAAATAGGTAATAAGCCAAGCAATTGTTGGGTGTGGGAGTTGTTTATTTTCACATTCATGTACTATCAAGGGTTGGGGGAAGAATGTTGAGCTAAATTGTGTAGACTTTGGGTAGTGGGATGGAGGATTTCACCATAGGAGGACCTTGAAATCATAATACCCACGAAGTGTTTGATAAAACGCTCAAATGAGCTGGAACCATCAAATCTCTCCTAATTTGTGTTCAAGTTTGCTATATTACTAAATAGATTGAAGAATCTGAGAATTCTGGAACATTGTAGTAAGTTAAAAAGGCTCGAGGCAAGGTATGTTGGCTAAACTCCTCCCTTGGAATTGAATTCCCACGATGATCTTGTATGTCCCGAGTTGTCCATTATGAATTGACTTTTTTGAATAATTTTGACATCGGATGATGTGTATATATATATGAATATGTTCAAATGTGTTTCGAAATGTTCTTTTTAAATTGTGCTATTTATCGGGAGAGTATTTGAAATATGAGTATGCATTAAAATATTGTGACTTCGAGTCAAGTCCAACAGAAAGTGATCACATCAAATTGTATAAGAGATCATATGTGCCTAAGACCCTAATTTGAACAAGTATGTGATTAAAGTCTTAATTTGAAAGGCCTTGTTGTTTATTATCCACGATAATGATTGAAAATGGAATAGTGAGCTTGAATTATGATGTACGACCAATGTGCCAATAATGATCTTGTGTTATGGCCAACGGTGTCAATAAAATGAATGACATGTAGGGGAATACAAATTGAGTGGTAAATAATATTAATAACAAATACTTAGGGAGTATCAATTAGCGACCGAGGATGTGTAGGTCGGAACAACCTAATCCCGAAACTACCCGTGCCGGTGTAAGAGTGATTGAGGGGTAAATCCTCGTGTTAATGTGTTGAGATTGGTTTCCATTATATTGGATGAGATTGGTGTGTTGAGATGTTTTCCCCTTAAATGGGATTATATTATTGCTAGCTAGATGTGATGTAATGTCGACACACACGACATTGCAGTGAGACAGCTTAGTCGATCAGGCTGAGATCGGACGCCATGCCGCGCACAAGGTGGTATAGTGAGTCTACATCTCGGGGTGAGATCGGACTTCGTGCTAAAACATGTTGGTATATCGGCGCTAAAAGATCTCCCAACTTAAATTACCGAAACCTACTTGAAATTTACGTTTCCCCTAATATGACACATTGATACCGTTTGATTTTCTTATTGATATCATGTTTTATTCTTTGTTTACTGTTGCTCATTCTATTGAGAGGGTCTTTAGTTTCACATACTAGTACTATTCCATATGACTAGTGTCTCTTTTGTCGGGGGCACTGTATCTTTAATAGATACAGGTGGTTCCATAGCAGGTTGTATCGATTAGTGATAGCAGCACACCATCTCCTCAGCTGATTAGGGGACCCCCACTACATTTCGGGGTCATGTATCTTCTATCCTTTGTATATAGCATTTTGAGGTATAGTCGGGGCCTTGTTGCCGACACTGTCATAGCACTCTTTTGTTCTTGTTAGTGGCTCCGTAGACATAGTGTGGGTTGTGTCTATTTTTGAGAAAGTTAAACTAAAAATATTGTAATTGTATCATCTGTTCCACTTTAACTATGATTGTACAATGTACTGTTTTTGAACATTTGTTAAGGACGTAACTAATGGAAATGAAATGGTGTTGTTCACATGACTTCTTTCGGACTAATTAATGAAATGCACTCTTTTCTTTTTTTTTATGGGTGAGTTGGGTAGATGGCACTGTGCAGGCTTGCTTGACCGAGGGAACTCTGTTGAGCGTCGGTTGCGCTCCCCGAAGTCGCGGCGTGAAATTATAGTCATGCACTTCACGAGTTTGTTGTCGATGTGCATATGGTTATTGATTTTGATCATCATGGCTCGAGGAATTCCATGTGGGATGGGTTTCGAATTTGGTCACACATCACAGCAGAGTTGTATTGGAACATGATCCTTATGTTTAATTTGTGTGTTTGTTTCGTCTCTGTGAGATGGGTTAATGGCATTGCGCTTTGTGCTGATATCTATTGAGCTTACGGTTATTTCATTTGGTTATTCTTCCATCCTTGGTTGCATTTGAGTTGTGTTTGTTTGATGCACGGGTTACATGGTATATGGCTCGAGGTGGTTCTAGTGTGACATACCGGTCGAGCAGATGGAACTGGATAAGATGAAATTACTGGACCTGGAATGAGCGCCACCGGATTTCATTAAGGTATGTTTGGAAGAGTAATAGTAATTAGTCAGCTCATAATTTGGCTATGGTTCTTGGCGGGTGAAAGAGCTCCACGACTTATTGAACTGATAGGTGGTTATGAATTTCTGCGTGTTTATTTCATCATCGGCGGTGTATGGAGGTTTAGAACAATGTTTTATTTGGTGAGGTTTGTTACCGGTACCGAGATTGTTATTGACCCGCTATTATGGTTAGCTTTATTGCTATGAGTATCTCAGTTATGTGGCATACCATGTGATTACATTTTGGGTAATGGTAATGGCTTGATTTGGCTTTTTAGACTTATACAGTACATAGATGTGAGAATCGAGTCTTGCAAAGGATTCCAGATATTGGAGATTTAATTCTAAGTTTTATGGGCTAAAGTTGAAGTAAGGATCTTCAGTAGGTTGTGTTGTCAGGAATATATGTCCTGGGGTGACGAGGGATCACCCATGAATATATGCATGGTGAGTTTATACAGTGATTTGATGGTTGTGGAACGACTCTTGGCACGTTCGTGTATGAACGGATGTTCAAGTAGGGGAGAATGTAATGACCCGACAAGTCGTTTTGAGCATTTGCATCTCGTTTGGTTGTTTGAGGTCTTGAGTAGCTTCATATGGTGTATTATGACTTGTATTTATCATAGGTTTTGGTTTTCGAGTGATTC
The DNA here is from genome assembly GCA_002018475.1 of Nicotiana obtusifolia. NCBI lineage: Eukaryota > Viridiplantae > Streptophyta > Magnoliopsida > Solanales > Solanaceae > Nicotiana > Nicotiana obtusifolia. Next base: position 171,652 of record MCJB01003324.1, on the reverse strand, counting down.
CGGATTGATTTAGAAGAATGATCCTTAACTAAGAAGATTTAAGTTGGAAGAATTGATCAAGTTTGACTTTTGTGTATTTGACCTCGAGTATTGATGGTTCCATTAGGTCCAAATGGTGATTTTGGACTTGGGGGTATGCCTAACTTTGTATTTGGATGTTTCTAGAAGCTTTCGACACTATTTGGCGAAAGTTGGCAATTTGAAAGTTTAGAAAGTTCATAGGTTTGACCGGGACTTGACTTCGATGCTATCGGGTTTGGATTGTTGTTTTAGAAGTTGGAATATGTTTGTTTTGTCATTTGGGGCTTGTGTGCAAATTTTAGTTGGATTCCGGATTGGTTAGGCTTGAAACAGACGCTTGATTCGAAGTTTGAAGTTTATGAACTTAAGAGATTGATCTTCATTGATGATTCATTATTTTATTGTTACCATATGTGATTTGAGGCCTTGAACAGGTCCCTATTATGGTTTTGGACTTGTAAGTATGTTCGGACGGGGTCCCGAGGGGCTCGGGTGAGTTCCAGGGTGATTTCAGACCATTTTTAGGCCCTTTTTAGTTGCTAGTTTTTGGCTACAGCGGTGTGAATCAGATCGCAGATCTTGAGGTCATGTTCGCGAAGAGCAAATTGCTATTTGGGTCTTGTGAATCCCGATCACGGAACCCTTTCTCACGATCTCCTAGAAGAATTTTTGCTTTTACAGGCCTGATTTTGGAAGCTAATACCTTGCTATCTACGAGGAATTTCAAGGTGATCTAAAAACAAAAGTTGTAGCACATTGTTTCTAGTTTGGAGAATATCAAACCCTTTTTCATTTGGAGTTTTGTACAAAATATTATGGCCGTTATACTAAGGATGTCTGGAAAGAGTTCAGGAAGGTAATGGAGTTTGTTCATCGCAATCGCGGGGAAGAGGTTGCGATTGCAAAATCTTAAAAACTGGCTGGAAATTTTTGTATTCGTGATAGCGAGGTTTGTCACCGCGATCGCAAAGAAGGATGACTTGCAGTTCATTAAAACATCCAATTTCGTAATTTTGAGCTTATTTTCTCCACTTTTGAGTTCCTGGAGCACAAGTAAGGTGATTTTGGAGGAAATAAGCACCCAAATCATGAGGGTAAGTAATTTTATCTTTATTTTGATTATGTATTTTGGATTTCCATGTATTATTACATCTAAATCAAAGATTTGGAGAGAGGAAATTGAGAGTCTTTGACTTGAACTTAAGAGAATGAATTTTGGGGTTTTGAACATGAATCTGTGCTCGAATTTGGATGAAACTTATATGGTTAGACTCATATCCGAATGGGTTGACGGAATTTGTGAGTTTCGTTGGGTTCCAATATGCAGCCCCAAGTTGAATTTTTGGTTGACATTGAGTATTTGATTAATGATTTGGCCTTTATTGTTTGGGTTTGCTGTATTTGGCATTATTTAACTTTTTCAGTTGCTTTTGGCCAGTTTCGAGCCGTTCTGAGGTGGATTTAAGCGGGATGGCGCGTCTAGAGTAATTTTTGGCTTTCTCAATATTTGATTTGGCTTTTTCAAGGAAAGTAACATTTCAATACTTGGAATTGAGTGTAATTATCCCTGGGGACCATGTTATTTTTTACGTGTTGAGGTGATGTACATACTAGGTGACAGGCGTTTGGGCGTGCACCGGGGTAATAATTATTCAAGATGACTTTTAGACTAGTACCACACTTGTTCTGCTATCACATCCTGTTAGATCCATTTTTCCCCCTACTTGTTTGGTTATCTGAGTTGTGATTTATGTTAGAAATCATGTTTAGGCTATGTGCTTATTATGTTGAGGCCTAATGAGGTTGTTTAGGTTATTTTGAGTTATTTGATTTAATTGTAATTTTACAATCGCTCATGGTTCTTCATTTGCATATCATATCTCAGTCTCTGTTCATCATTTATTGTTACATCGCATGTTATTATTGTTTTTTCACATGTGGAGTTATTCGGCTGAGTGGTGTGAGATTGTGAGCCCTTGAGACTTGAGAGGTTGATGATTGAGATGGGTATTAGAGCTGTGTTGATTGTTGTTTGGGGATCGGCCTGCATGCCGCAACAGGCCATATTGGTTTTATTGTTAGGGTGATTGGGCTGCACGCCGCAGTAGGCCATATTTTCTTTTTATTAGTACTTGGGCAGGATTCGCCCCTCCAGAGTTTTGACATACCAGCAGTGTCACGACCCTAACCCCGAACCCGATTGTGATGGCGCCTCTCGTGAAGACAAGGCCAGTCAATTTAACTAAAATCTCATTTTAAGCAGTTAATTAATATGAAAACCATATAAGCATGATTTAATAGCAATCATTCGCGAAAATATAGCTAACCATAATAGAAACCATCCCGACACAGCCCAAACTGGGGTGTCACAAGTCATGAGCAACTATGGATCCTGATACAAGTCTACTATATACAATATCTGGCACAACTGTTTGAAAAAACATGAAAACGATAAGATAAGGGAGATATGGGGCTGCGAACGCCAACAGTTACCTCGTAGTCTCTGAAACACCGCCTGGACGGGAGGAGTCGGCACTCTGTAGCGGAACCAACAATGCCTGAATCTGATACACATGGTGCAGGGAGTAATGTGAGTACTCCGACCCAGTGAGTAATAAATATAAATAACAACTGAAAGTAAGAAAGCACGTAAAGCACAAGGCATTATATAAGGAAGCAATAAAACATCATTTGAAAATAATAAATCAGTGAGAAATCAAGTAAAATCTCTTTATCAACAATTCCGCCCCTCGGCAATATTGCAAAACAGTACCAGCCCCTCGGGCTCAAATCTCAGAATAATACCAGCCCCTCGGGCTATCACATGGAACAGTATCAGCCCCTCGGGCTATATCTCACATCACAATGGGTACCCGCGCTCACTGGGGGTGTACAGACTCTGGGAGGGGCCCCTTACGGCCCAAGCGCAATATCAAGCTACCTCGTGGCATCAAATCTAGCCCCTCGGCCTCATATCAGTCACAAGCCACCTCGTGGCATATAAAGTATCTCAGGCCCTCGGCCTCATATCACTCAGTATATCCTCACATCTGGCCCTCGGCCGCACTCAGTCAGAAAATCATCACAAGCCCCTTGGGCATAGTAAAATAGTAGTTCTCAGCCGAAAAACATCATTAAAATATTATTTAAGTCTCAAAACTTAGTAAAAGTGGCTGAGTTGTAAAACGGTGCAAAACAGCACGACTGAGTTCAAGTAATAAGTCAAAATAGTGAGGAAACAGTGATAAAAATCCCCGAAGGGTTCAAATAATTGGCACAAAGCCCAAATATGGCGATCAGTCCAAATCATGATGATAAAAATTTGTTTCAGTCAAATATGCGGTAAAAATCATCAATCGGGATGGACCAAGTCACAATCCCAGTAGTAAACGACCCCACACTCATCATCAAGCACGTGTCTCACCTCAATATAGCACTACGATGTACAATCCGGGGTTTCAAACCCTCAGAACATCATTTACAATCACTACTCACCTCGAACCGGCTAAATCCCTAGCCCCTCGAATTGGCCTCCACGCGCGTCGAATCAGTCCAAAATCAGAACAAATGCGTCACAATATGCTGAGGGGACAAAGCCCAAGCGAAAACAATCAAAAAATACCAAAAATTCTGAAATTAGCAAAACCCGAGCCCCGGGCCCACTTCTCGAAGCTCAGAAATTTTCACATCAACGGGTTCCTTATCTCCCAACAAGTTCGTACATATCAAAAGTTCTCAAATCCGACCCCAAATGGTCCTCCAAATACCCAATTAAAATTTCAAAATCCCAAGCCCTATTTCTTCCATTTTTAGCAAGACTTCAATGATTTTCTAGGTGGATTTCACAATATAAACGAGTTTTAGGTCCGAAATTCTTACCTCCAATCGATTCTCCTTGAATCCCTCATTAATTTCCTTCAAGAACCTCCAAAAATGAGCAACTATAGGTGAAAATATACCCAAAATCGCGGACAAGAAGGCTTAAAAACATTCTGCCCAGGCTTCATCGAGTAGTACCTGCGCTGTGCAGGTCGTACATCCTCTTACCATTTTCCCTTGTTGTACACCTTCTGTTAAAACGCTCATAACTCCTTGTGCAAGTATCCAAATGATCAACGGTTTGAAGATTTAGAAACTAGACTCGACGATCTTTCATTTGATAGGCTTACACTATATAACTCTTTATATATTCCGAGATATGAGCTTCTAAAGTGCATTAGAAAATTCTGTCGAAATTGCTCCACCATCCAACTTTGATCAATCATAACTTTCTGTACAAATGTCCAAATGATAAATGGTTTATCTTTCTCAAAACTAGATTCAAAGGGCTACAACTTTTATGTTTTGATTATCTCCTTATATATTGCGAGATATAAGCTTCCAAAGTCGGTCCTGTGCAGCAGAAATTTCTGCTATGCACACTGCCTGGAAAACATCAGCAGTACCAGGCTTCGGTTAATCTATCGTAACGTTTGATACAAATGTACAAATGATAAATGGTCTATATTTATGGAAACTAGATTCATAGGGCTACAACTTCCATGTTTTCAAAATTTCCAAAGTCCTTAAAGGTTGCGAGATATAAGCTCCCAAAATAAGCTCCGTGCAGCAGAATTTCTGCGATGCACCAGCAGTAAACAAATGGGTAGAAATGGTCCGAAACGCACCCGAGTCATTCGGGACCCTGTCTGGATATACCAACAAGTCCTAAAAAATATTACGGACTTAGTCGAGGCCTCAAATCACATCCAACAACGCTAAAAACACGAATGATACCCCAATTCAAGCCTAATGAAACTAATAAATTCCAACTTCTACATTCGATGCCGGAACCTATCAAATCGAGTCCGATTGACCTCAAATTTTTCACACAAGTCATAAATAACATAACAGATCTATGAAGTTTTTCAGAACTATATTCCGACCCCGATATCAAAAAGTCAACTCCTCGGTCAAACTTTCCAAAAATCTTCCATTTTCCAACATTCGCCAAAATGCATTGCATTGTCCTATGGACTTCCAATTTCAAATCCGGACATACGCCTAAATCCGAAATCACCATGCGAAGCTATAGCAACTCTCGAAATTCCATTCTCGGAATTCCATTCCGCCCCTCGGATCAAAATCTCGCCTAACAACCGGAAATCGCCAAAATAGTAACTCCACCAATTCAAGCCTAATTCTACACCGGACCTCCAAAACCAATTTCGATCACACTCCTAAGTCATAAATCACCTCCCGAAGCTAACCAATCAATCAGAAATCACGTCCGAGCCCTCTAACTCATAAGTCAACATCCAGTTGACTTTTCCAACTTAAACCTTCTTAAAAGAGAATAGGTGTCTCATTTCTTACTAAATCTACTCTGAACGCAAACTACTCAACTCGATCACATAAAACATGGATAACGAAGCATAATGAAGCATAAATGGGGGGAAACAGAGCGGTAACTCATGAGACGACTGGCCGGGTTGTCACAAGCAGTGAGTGGAGGCACAATGATATACATACACTTGCTTTGGTGAGGGGCATTGATGCCAGGAACCCATACAGTGCTAAGTTATTGCGTGTGTGTGATGACATGAGCATTTGAGATAGATAGATTGAGTATGTTGAGGGTGAGAGTACCTGGGGATACCACCGTGAATCATTCATTGGACATGTATACATAACATGTAGGCATGGAGATGCATTTTCTTCATGTTAGACAGTAATGTGACATTGATGATTAACATATATATTTACATGTAGGCATAAAGATGTATATTCGTCATGCTAGATGGTATATGATAATTGATTACTTGACATGTATATTGACATGTAGGCATATAAGTGTACTTTCCTCGTGCTAATTGGTATAATGGAAATTCATGTCTGGTGTTGTGAATTGGGAATACAATTCTTTTGATAAACTAATGTTTAGAATATTTTTTGTGGTAACATTTGGGCTTAACTATTATACTTGAAAAGCATATCTAATTTTCAGTAATTGTGAACGAGCTGAGTATATATCTATTGAGTTTTTTTACCTTTACTATTCTCATTATATTATTACGAATTGTTATCGGCTATTGGTGTTGGAGTCTAACTTTCTTCCAAGCTCTTCACCGCTTTCAATCTGAGGTTAGCATTGTTATTTATTGAGTAATGGGGTTGGTTGTACTCATACTACAATTCTGCATCTTGTGTGCAGATCATAGAGCTGATGTTGTTGTGCATGGTAGGAGGTGGCATTGAAGATTTACATGCCTGCTGGTTATAGCTGCCACTTGTCCTTGGTAGCTATAGATTTGCAAATCATATTATGTATACCGATAATGTATTTATTTCGTACTAGCTTTGTAAATTCTAAGTCTTAGAAGCTCATGAGTTGTACTACCAATCCTTGGGAGTTTGTTTCAAATTCAGTCATTTTACTCATTTACTGTTATTTATTCTCACATGAGTTGTGTCGAATGTTACTTGGCTTACCTAGCATGTTGGGTTAGGTTCCCACACGACTGGTCAGAGTTTGGGTGGTGACAATGTCAAACATCTCTTGGAGATGTTACATATGATCTCCTACATTGAGAGACATAAGTAATATGTCGTCAATATAATCTTTCATCGTCTTACCTATCTGGTTTTGAAACATCTTATTAACGAGCCTCTAATAAGTGGCTTTTGTGTTATTAAGACCAAAAGGCATCATATTATAGCAATATGAGCCAAAGTTTGTGATGAAAAAAGTCTTCTCTTGATCTTCCAGGCTCATCCTAATTTGATTATACCCGAAATAAGCATCAAGAAAACTCATTAACTCGTGCCCGGCCGTAGCATCAATCATTTTATCGATGTTTAACAATGAGAATGAGTCTTTGGGACAAACCTTATTTGGATCCTTATAGTCTACAAACATCAAAAATTTATTATTCTTTTTAGGCACTACTGCTGCGTTATCTAGCCACTTTGGGTACTTTACCTCTCGAATCGAACCGATATGAAATAGTCAGGTTGCCTCTTCCTTAGCAAACCTATTTCTCACATATGCTATCCGGCGTTTCTTTTGCCTTACCGGTGGGAAGTTTGGATCCCAACTTTGTTTGTGTACCGCCACCTCCAATGGAATAACTGTCATATCTGAATTTTACCATGCAAAGTAGTCAATGTTACTTTTAAAGAAATCTATTAGTTTTAACTTGAGTTCAGGACTCAACATCATTCTTAAGTTGAATTTCCTTTCCCAAAATTCCTCCAACAAAGCCACTTTTTCGAGCTCTTCCGCGGTTGATTCATCTTCGATTTAAATGGGAGAAGGCATCAGTTTTTGCAATTACTATTTGCTAGTATTTATTCCTTGATGCTACAAATGGTTAAAGAATTCATCTTCCTTGATGCCGATTGATCTTCCCTTATACGTCTGATCCCTTCTTGTGTTGGAAACTTCAACAATTGATGATAGGTCAAGGGCACAGATTTAATCTTATGTATCCGTGTCCTTCCAAGGATCACATTATGGCCAATATTGCCATCTACCACTTTGAACAAAGTGGTCTTCATCACTCCTTCGCTGTGCGGGGCCAGCAAAATTTCTCCTTGGGTTGTGATACTTGTTAGGTTGAAGCCAGCTAAAAGTTTTGTCACCGGAATTATGTTCTTGGTCCCCTTCGCTTATTCCAGAACCCTCCATTTTATGATGTTGGCTGAACTTCCTGGATCAACCAAAACACACTTAATTTTGAAATCTAAAACATTAAGAGAAATTACAAAAGCAACATTATGCGGAAGGAGTGCATCAACATCTTTCTCTGTGAAGGTAATGTCATCTTCTACGACTTCTCAAATTCTCTTTCCATGAGTCACCGATATTTTTGTCATTTTTGCTACTGAAAATTTCACGCCATTGACCTCCTTTTCTCTGGAGATCATGTTGATTGTCATCCGAAGTGAACCGACTGCTATCTTTGATGGCTCCGCATCGTCACTTTAAAACTCTCTAAGATGGCCATTTTCAACAAAGTCTCTACCTTCTTGTGAAGATGTCGGCAGTCCCCAGTTCTATGAAAGTGAGTCCCGTGGAATTGACACTATAGATTAGAATCTTTTTGGTTAGGATCTGGTCGGATGGTTTCGATACGTGCTTCTTAGATATTCCTCATTGATCGAAGAGCCAAGTTGATCATCTTCCATCCTTATCTTTGACTCTTAGCGATTGTGAACAACTACCCATGTGGTTGCTTGAAAGTAGAGCAAGTTTTCCTTCAATTTCTGGGAGGCATTGGAACTCAATGGATTGAGGCCCTTGAAATACCTATGCTGCCCACTCGTCCGGAAACACTGTTAATAGCATCCTTTCTTTTTGAGACCCTCGCAAATTCTCGCAGCAGCTCGGATTCTCCTTGCGAAATTCTGCAAGGCCCTAGACCTTTCTTGCTCCAACATGAGCTTTGATGAATGACTCTGCAAGCATTTCAAAAGAATTGTTTAAATTTTCAAGTAAGAGAGAATGCCATGTAAGGGCACCATTCATGAGGGTTTCGCTAAACATTTTCAACAAAATTGACTTGATCATGTGCTAATGAAAGTCGCTCCCTTTTACTGATGTAGTGTAAGTCATGATGTGCCCATGTGGGTTCGACGTCCCATCATACTTTGGAATATCTTGCATCTTAAACCTCTTTGGAATCAACTGTGGTGTCTTGCTTGATTTAAACGACAACAATGTACGTTTCCTCAGATATGTACCTTTTAACACTGGCGGCGAGACTGGGATCTGTTCCATCCGAGCATGAAACTCCTTCGTATTCTGGTCCATTCATTCATTCATTTCACTCATGAATCTCGTGAGCTCGAGTTTGAAAGTATTTTACAAGTTGTTGTTCCCCGATCTACTACCGGTCTTTCTGGCTTCATCGGAACCTACTCATCCCTCGGTGTGTTGATATCGATTATTTGAGTCGTCTGATTTGCGGGAACGCTAGGAGGAGCTGGATCCCTTCCATTAGCATTATTAGACATGCCTGATAACCCCTGCATTAATCTATCATCACAAGATCTTGCCCCGAGAGGTGATCCATAATCGCCTTTTGTTGTTCACTCAATATTTTGACTGTTTCGACTACATGCTCATCCTCCGCATCATCAGGACTCGGGCCACGCACATTGTGAGGATATTGTCCTTTGTGAACCGAAGAGTTCAGCCGGTCGAGGGGGCTACTTAGGAGATCGAGCCGGAGATGCAGAGCAAATATCTTCACCTATTTGAGACTCTGAGTATGATTTTAGTCCCATTCGAGGAAGAACATTTGATTAGGAGGGGGGAATACAACAACCCGGCCATTATTTTTGAGTAACTTAGCCCCGTTCCCCCTATTTGATGCGTGACAATCCAAAATAGCGCGATAAAGTGACAACCAATCCATGCCAGAAAAAACATCAAAGTCCACTATATCAAGAAGTAGGAGATTTTCACTAGTGTCGAGGCTCCCGATAGAAACCATACACGATCGATAAACACGATCTACAATAATAGAATTTCCCACAGGCGTGGACACATAGACAGGAGTACTCGAAGAATCACGAGGCATAACCAGATATGAGGCAAAATAGGATGACATGTATGAATAAGTAGAGCTCGAATCAAATAGAATTTAGGAATCTCTATAGCAAAGCAGAACAATACATGTGATAACTGCGTTAGATGAATCTGCCTTAGGTCTAGTAGAAAAAGCATAAAAATGGGGCTTGGCCCCACGACTCTAACCTCCGCCTCTTGGATGACATCTAGCTGGTTGGCCTTCACCTCTAATGGTCTGACCTCCACCTCTAGCAGTCTGACCCCTGCCTCTAGCTGGCTAAGCAGGCGGTAAAGCAACTGGTGCCAGAACCATGGCACGAGAACTCTACTGTGGAATGCCGCCCCGTGACCTAGGGAAATATCTAACAACGTGCCTCAAATCTCCAAATGTATAGCAAGCCCACGGCTGCTGAAGCTAAAACTGTCCTTGAAGGCCCGGATACTCACAATGATAGCTCTGAATCGGCATTGCACTGATGGGAGCTGAAGATGCATTATAGGTTGGGTACTTCGATTATTACTCATATGAACCAGGGCTATGTGAAGCAGTATGGGATGCCTGGAGAGCTGATTGAATCTACCCGGAATGATGGCCTCTATCGAAAGAACCTCTGCCTCCATATGTGGCACCACTAAAGCAACCGAAATAACGAGGCGTCATCTCAGATACCGGCCCCCTATCTTGAGCATGAACCATCTCGATCCGTCCAGATATCTTTATGACCCTCTGGAAAGAAATATCGTCTCCGGTCTCCTTGGCCATCTGTAGCCTAATACTTAAAGTAAGTCCATTAATGAATTTTCTCACTCACTTCTTCTCAGTAGGGAGTAAGATAATTGTGTGGTGAGTTAGGTCCACAAATCGGGTCTTATACCGGGTAACAGGCATGCTACCCTACTGAAGGCGCTCAAACTACCAACGGTACTCATCTCATAGTGAAAGGTCTCTAGAAACAACTGAAGAAAACTGATCCGAAGTGTGTGGCGGCGAACCAACTAGTTTTCTCCACACATGAACTTGCCACCATCTCTTGGCTTAACCGGTCATCTGAAACACTGTAAAGTCTACTCCATTACACTGCACAATACCCATATTGCTCAGCACCTCATAGCAACAGTCCAAATAATCATGTTGGTCCTCGGAAGGTGCACCACTGAAGTGAATAGCGAAGAGCTTTGTGAACTTATCCAACCTCATCAATCCCTTAGAAGACATCGCGGCCTCTCCATGGTACGTGCAACAACAATAGGCTAAACTAACCTCAACAGGCGAAACTACTGGAGTATGATATATGGAAGCTATCTAATCCGGAGTGTGAGTAGAAGGAGTCTGTGCTCCTCCCCCATCTTGAGAGGTAGCTGGTGCCACCGGAAATGCACCGGTTTGTGCCACACTCTCCATAAGGCCCACCAAGAGGACTAGAGTGTCCTGAAGCACAGGAGTGGTTATTAATCCCTCCAGGACCTGAGCGGGTCCGACTAGTGTGGTATGATATGGGATCTCCTCCTCATGATCAATCTGAGGCTCCATACTGGGTGCTACTACATGAGCTCTAGGCTGAGTTATGCCTCTGGCTCGGCCTCCACCTGGGCCTCTACCTCTAGTAGTGGCTACAACAGGGGGCTCTAGCTCATGCCCGACTGTAGTGACATTTTCCCAAAGCTCCATAGTCTTTGAAAGATAAGTACAGACGTCTCCGTCGCGATCCCCCGGACTCTATTAAGCTTGCTCATTATTGGTGAGACCTAAGCAACCCAGTTCTGTGGTACCAACTTGTCATGACTCGGAATACCAATCTCTTGGTCGTGATGGCACCTTACATCCGCTTACTAGGAAAGCCCACATTAGTTAACCATTTTAACAATTAAGCAGTTCAAAACTGAATAATAACCATTATTAACGAATATTTAAGCTGAAGTATATCAAATAAACCCTTAACATAACACAGTCTAACTCAAATCCTAGAAGTCTGGAGTCAGCAGTATATGAGCAACTAGAAGTCTACAAGTATAGTTTGAAATAAATACAAGTGCATGAATGAGATAAACAGTGAAGATAGGAAATAGAAGGGGACTTTAGGGTCTGTGAACGCCAGCAGCTCTAGCTCAAGTATTCGAAGCAACTATGATCTAAGCAGACGCACCTCTAAGCACCGCTCGTACTGATACCAGTATCTGCACAAGATGTGCCATAGTGTAGTATGAGTATAACTGACCCAATGTACTCCGTAAGTGTCGAGCCTAATCTCGACAAAGTAGTGATGAGGCTATGTAAAGACACCTAAGTAAAAATCGTTTACAAATATACATATAAAGCAGTAAAATAACAGGTAGAAGAATAAAATATTAACTGGAAAGGGACATGCAAAAGAGGAAATACCATTAAAACGACAAGTATGAAATCACAAAATAACACCTTCCAAAATAAGCAACAATATAACCAAGTAAATCACAAATCCGAGAATTAAATGAGGTAATGAAATAAGATGGCATGGCATCACTCTTGTGCTTTTACTCTTGTCCTCACCATGTGATATCAAAAATAAAATGGCACCGCATCACTCTTCGTGCTTTTGCTCACTAGCACGTCATTACCGTTCGTGCTTTTACTCTCTCATTCTTTCAATATATGATAATGAATACAAATAAGGCATGACAACACCCTTCGTACTTTTCACCCTTCCTGACCGATCAACAATACAAATCCAAATAATAAATGTAAGGCGAGAATCAATTTCACTTCAACTATAGAGACACGATAACAAACTCAACTTCCAAAATTCCAAACATCCTCAAAATAAACAATAAATATGAGGCGAATAATTAAAAGTAATAATCTTCTTTAACCCAATAACAATGCATATGTACTCCTCACCTCACATATACGTCATTCACGCACATAATTCACGTAGCAAATAAACCAAAAAGTCCTAATCCCTTAATTCAAGGTTAACCACGACATTAACTTCACTCTGTAACCAAATCAATGCTAAACTGCGGCATTTCCACTAGAATTAGCCTCCAAACTAATCAAATCTAACAAAATATAGTTCAAATAATTCAAAATATTCTTAAGAGACTACACAAGGTTGAAAATGATTCAATCGTTAATGATTTTAGAAAAAAGTCAACAAAAGTTAACCCCGGGCCCGCTTGGTCAATACCTGATATTTGGACCAAAACCAAATTATCCATTCACCCCTGAGCCCCATTATATAATTAGTTTCAAAATTTGACCTCAATTTGAGGTCTAAATCTGAATTTCTCAAAATCCCCAATTTCTACCTAAATCCCCTTAATTTCTACCTTGAAAAACTCAGATTAAAGGTTAAAATCAATGAATATTTATGAAAATGTAATGAAACAATTTAAAATCTACTAACCTATGAAGTTGGGATTAAAAACATCTTCCTAATCGCCTCTAGGGGGAGCTCAAACTTGAAAATAGTAAGAAAATGAAGCGAATCCCGATTTTAGAGTGTTCGAATCATTGAGTGTTAGGTTTTTTTTTGCGTTTGCGAAGCACCTGACACGTTCGCTAAGCATTAGCAGCCAAAGGCCTTCACGTTCAAAGAGACTTACTCCCCCTAGCCTTCGTGTTCGTGAAGAGTATCAGACAGATCCCTCCTAGATCCCCCTAACCCTATGCGTTCGCAAGTGCACGGACGCGTTCGCGAAATGTAACCC
>MCJB01003324.1:59941-158348 GCA_002018475.1 Nicotiana obtusifolia | reverse complement strand
CCCCGCTACTTTGTGTTTGCGACCATTTCCTCGCATCCGAAAAAAATGATTCCACTCCAATCGCATTTTCCCCTTCGCGATAAGGAGAGTAGCTTCACGATCACAAAGCACAAAGTATCTGGCATCAACAAATAATCACAACCAGCAAGTTTATAAGTTCGAAATAATCCGTAGCCTATCCAAAACTCAGCCGAGCCCCTCGGGATCCAAAACAGACATTCACACAAGTGTAATAACATTATATGAACTCGCTCGCACGAATAAAATACCAAAATAACACCTAGAACTATGAATCAGACATCAAAATGCGTGAAATTTTCAAAGAAACTCAAGAACTTCCAAATTCACATAGAGCGTCTGAATCCGATCAAACCAATTTCGATTTGCACTGAATTTTTCAAAAAAGTTTCAAATAGCATAATGAACCTATGCCAAGTCTCGGAACCAATATCACGAACCCGGTATCAATAAAGTTAACCTACGGTAAAACCTAAGAAATGTTTAAACCTTCAAGTTACTAGTTTTTCACAAAACAAGTTAAATAAATTTAGGGACTTCATAATTCAATTTCGGGTATATGCCCAAGTCCAAAATCACGATACAGATCTACTAGAATTGACAAAATACCGATCCGGGGTCATTTTTACAAATTGTTGACTATAGTCAACCCGAGTTGTTTTTAGAGCCAAAAATTATGTTTTCTTCAAATTGTTATAAAAATATCTTTCTGAAAAAAGACACTGACTGTGATGCAAATCGACAAAACATCAAGTGGATCCAATAGAGTTCTCGGAATACAGAAATAAGGGTTGGAACTCAAAACGACCTATCGGGCCGTCACAAGTTGATCGGAGTTTGACTTTAGTATAGATGCCTATCGACATCTGAAAATCGATTCCAACCACACACGCAAGTCATAATACATAATACGAAATGAGTCGAGACCTCAAACCACTAAACGGAATGCTAAATCTCAAAACGACCTGTCGGATCGTTACATACTCCCCCTCTTAAACAAACGTTTGTCCTCGAACGTGCCAAGAGTCTTTCCAAAATAATAAATTCATTTTATAAACTACCATACACATACACAAGGGTGATCCCACATCACCAATCCACATAAACCTGATGACATCATCTCAATCGAAGATTATTCCTTTCACTCATGCCGATAAGCCTTAGAATCAAATTTCAACATCAACCAAGGGCCCTACTATCTCACTAGCACACTGTAAAATCCTCAACTAGTTGTAACAGCTTATGCTTACATCCACAAGGTATATGCACATGACGTGACACATCGCCCATATGCCCATAGCAACAATTTTGTTTCAATAGCTGCCCATTACCCAACTTGGTACTTGTGAATAATCCCATATCGACTAGAACTTTGTTCCACACCTTCCCAACACCAACAATGATGCAAGAAACATGTGAAACTCATAACTACTCACCCGACCAACAAGCCACATCAAACGCCACCTGGGCACGTACATCGCAAACCAAACCTAACAAGCACAACTCGAATACAACCAAACATGGAAAGAGAAACATATGAGAGAAATATCGAACAAGTCCAACAGGTACAACTCAAGGAAAACACACACAATAACCATAGCAAATCTCATCCTAAATTAACTCCACCGCGTCACGTAGCCTTGTCCGAACATACCTATCCACAAGGAACACAAGGTTCCCATTCTCAACTCGGAATCACAATCAAGATTACCATACCGATGTCAAAGAAACTTCTACTAACTCAATCTGGTAGAATAAGGTGGCAATATGTAAATGATTTCCCATACCTACATAGCACTGAATTCACAAGTCAGGGTCAAACTACCCAGAAATCAAATTAAAACATATTGTATTGTCTAACAAAAAGTACACCCAAACCTTATGAAAAGCAACCAAACCAGATTGATAGATGTGGGCTATCGCAATAGAACTTCACAACTGGCATGAACACATAAGCAGAGTATAAGGGTCACGAAACACAACAATTTAAGAAGAAACAGCAACTAGAGCGAACACCATAGCTTGAATAGTCTACTGTGGTACACCTGCCCGATGTCTAGCATGAACCCTCATCATGTGCCTGGTATCCCTACACTCAAAGCAACCTCTCCGCTAAAGACGTTAGGTAAGCTACCTAGAACAGGTACTCTAAGAGCCACAGATATTTGAAGTGCCACATGAAACATGAAGTGTGGACTGAACTGGCTGAACAACAAAACCTCTAACATGAAACACCCTCCCTCAAAAATAGGGATCAGTAGATTCTCCCGGTTCACGAGGCTTCTTAGCTTCCCTGTCCCCCCTCTCCTGGCCCAACACACCCTCCGTCCTCCGAGTGATCTCTACCACCTACTGAATTGGAGTATTTGTCTCCAACACTCGAGCCATGCTGAATATAAGTCCATATCAAAGCCCCTCGATAAATCTATGGCCTCGCTCTCTAATTGAAGAAACCAAGGTAGGTGCATGTTGGGACTACTCGCTAAATCTGATGGCGTACTCCGACACTGTCATAGCGCCCTAGCACAACTACTCAACCTTTGCGCGTAGGGCATTCAGAGGGTATGGGGAACAAACTCCCGCAAAAACATCTCTGAAAACTTAATCTAATTGAGTGGTGCGGCATCAACTGGCCTACCTTCCTCATAAGCATGCCACCACCTATACGCCGCCTCTAGCAGCTGAAATGTAGTAAGAACAAGTCTGATCGCCTCCAAAATACCCATGGTGCGGAGAATACGGTGACACTTCTCACAATACACATGGCACAGAGAATACATGGGCACTTCTCTAGAAAACCCTGACAATTCCACATGTGCCAAAACACACAACAACATAACATGGCAATTTGCACCACACGTGCCCATATGCCACATTTTCCATAATGACAATACCAAAACCACAACAAAACATAGCCACAGCTCAACAACACTGAGTACAACAAAAACAACAATAACACAAGAGTATGGTAAGTAGATAAACACAAGAATTATAAGAACGCAATGAAATGGTAGAATAAACTCAACAATGAAAGAGATAATATGTAATAATGACTTCAAATAAGAAGAACTCAACAATGAGAGAGATAACATGTAAAATAGGCTTCATATAAGGATAAATCAACAATAATAGGGGTAACATGAAATGAACTTCAATTAAGAATAACTCGACAATAAAAGAGGTAGTATGACAATAAAAGTGGTAACAACTTCAATTAAAGCACATATGAGCAAGCTTGACAATAAAAGACGGAGCATGTACTAACAACTTCAAATATAACATGTACGAGTAAACTTAGTAATGGAGAGTACATCATGATATGACAACTTCAATTAGATGCACGTAAGAATCCTAAGAGTCTAAACCAGTCATTTTCACATAAAAGGCCGTATACACACTCGTCACAGCTTATACACATCTTCCACGTAATTCAAATATTGCAACAAAGCAAATCTCTACGAGGTAGTTCCCACACACAAAGTTAGGAAAGATACTTACCTCAACTAGCCGAAATCAATAGTCAAAAATAGCTTTTCCTTTACAATTCACCGCTGCTCGGCTCGAATATAACCAAAATCAACTTAATAACATCAACTAATGCAAGAGAAACCAAATCCAATAAGTAAAGCTATGATCTTTGTATAATTCCTCAAGGATCATCAAAAGTCCACCCCGGGCTCGCCTGGTCCAAACCCGGGTCTAAAGGTAGATCTTGACTACCCATAACACTACAAGTCCATATATGTGTTTTGTTTCTAAATCCCATTCCAATTTGACTCTCAAATCCCAAATTTTCATTTTTCAAAACATAAATATAGTTTCCCAAAATTTCTCTTTGATTCTCATAAATTTGATGTTAAATCTCATATATAATCATGAAATGTAGCTGAAAAATGTGTAAAAGTACTTACCCAACAATTGTAGGTGAATATACCCTCTACAAATTGTCTTCTACAGAGTATAGGGTTCAAAGATATGAAAAATGAGACCAAAATCCCGCCTTCCAACCGTTATTTTCAGGCGCATGTTTCGCAAATGAGACCTAGGATTTGCAATTGAAACCCCGCTAATGCGAAGAATAATCACAAAAGCGACATCATTCATTGTCCTACTAACATTGCAAATACGACAACAAGTTCGCAAATGCAAACAAGGAACACTTCGCAAAAGCGACCATGATGATCACAAATGTGATTTAGCCTATCTAAGACCCCCATCGTAAAAGCGAAACTTTTTTTCGCAAATGCGAACCTTTCACACCCTAGTAAACCTTTTAAATGCGATCCCTTCATCGCAAATGCAAAATGTATCCTGCAAATGCAAGACCTGAAGAACTTGTGGAAAAACCAGCAGAACTGAAACCCCTTCAAACACTCCAAAACGCATCTGAAACTTGTCCGAGCCCTCGGGGCAGCAAACCAAACGCTAAAAACATCATAGGAACTCAATAGCGTGCTCAAAACACCACAATAGCATCTCAAACCACGAATAAGACATCAAAATGCATGAAATTTTTCATTGAAACTAAAGAACATCTAAAAACACAACTATGCGTCTGATTCTTTTTTTAAAAATTCAGAAAGACGCCAAACTTTGCAGACAAGTTCCAAATAACATAACGGACCTTTTCCAAGTCCCAAAATAAAAATCCGAATCCAATAACAATAATGTCAATCCATAGTAAAACCTAAGGAATTTCTAAACCTTCAAATTACCAACTTTCGACAAAATATGCCAAATCCACCTAGGTACCTGCGAATTCAATTCCGGGAATATGCCCATGTCCAAAATCGCTGTATGAACCTATCAGAGCCAACAAAATACTGTTCCGGGGTCGTTTTAATCAAAACTGAAACATCCAAAAATTGAAAATAACCACACACACAAGTCATAATACACAATATGAAGCTACTCAAGACCTCACAGCACTGAATGGAATGCTAAAGCTCAAAACGATCGGTCAAGTCGTTACATTCTCCCACTCTTAAACAAAAATTCACCATCGAATGTTCCAAGAGTGTTTCCAAAACCATCAAATCACTGATAAACTTATCATACATATACACACGGGTGATCCACGTTAGCCTAATCCATATAAGCGCGATGACATCATCTCAACAAAAGACTATTCCTTTCAGTAATGCCGATAAGCCTTAGACACAAATTTCAACATCCACCAACAGCCCTATTAA
Source organism: Nicotiana obtusifolia (assembly GCA_002018475.1). Classification (NCBI taxonomy): domain Eukaryota; kingdom Viridiplantae; phylum Streptophyta; class Magnoliopsida; order Solanales; family Solanaceae; genus Nicotiana; species Nicotiana obtusifolia. The sequence goes on along the minus strand of MCJB01003324.1, from coordinate 153,138 downwards.
CACAAAAACACACAATAAAATCCTCAACTAGTTGTAACAGTTTATGCACACACCCAAAAGGTATAACCACGTGATGTGACATATCAGCCATATGCCTATAGCAACAACTCTAACCACAATAGCTGCTCATTATCCAACCCTGTACTGGTAAATAGTCCCATATCGACTAGAATATTGTTCCAAACCTTTCCAACAATGATAATGATGCAAGAAACATGTGAAACTCATAGCTACTCACTCGAGCAACAAGCAATATCAAACACCACTTGCGCACACACATCGCAATCCAAACCTAACAAGCACAATGCGAATACAACCGAAGATGGAAAGAGAAACATATGAGAGAACTACCTAACTATCCAATAGGTAAAAATCCCCATCGTTACCATACGACGAGTCCATCCCATAAGGAAGAAGAAAGACACACACAATAACATAATGAATATCATCCTAACATAACCCCAACGCGGCATACCTATCCACAAGGAACAAACGGTTCCCATCCTTAACTCGAAATCACAACCAAGATAACCATCATGACAACTAAAAACCTCCTACTAACTTAATCTCGTAGAACAAGGCCGCAACATGTAACCGATTATCCAGACCTATAGAGCACCCAATTCACAAGTCAGGGCCAAACCACCCATAAATCACATCAAAACCAATTGTATTAACTAACAGAAAGTCCACCCAAACCTCATGACACTCAAAAGAGACAAAACCAGAATGATAGATGGGGGCTACTGTAATTTGATTCCCCAACTAGTGTGAACACATAAATAGCCTACAAGAAATATAAAACACGACTATAGACGAAGAAAGGTAGGATGAAGCTTACCAATAAATGGGACTGGATCGAAATAATACTAATGCATCTCCATAACCAATCGAAACCATACATGTAATGACATCATCTAGTGCAGCAGCCTCAGTCCAACCAGGAAAAGCATAATAGCTGTTATAGCCTCCACTTGTAGGGTGACCTCAACCTGCCTGACCTCCACCCCTAGCTGGCGGTGCAGGAGTAGCGGCAACTGGAGTGGACCCCATAGCTTAAATATTGTGTTCTGATAAACCCGCCCGAAGCTTGGGACAATGCCTCATCATGTGCTAGGTATCTTCACACTCAAAGAAACCTCTCAACTGACGCGGGTGTGGAAGCTGTTCGGAACATGTTTTTCAGGGACAAATACCCTCATTTCCAAATTTAGTAATATTACTTGCCACAGAATGCGCAAATCAATTCTCCAATAAGCCCTTGCCTCGTCAATCAGCCTCCAAACGACTAAAATCTAGTCACAGGCAACGTAATATCTACAAATAATGCCATAGGAAACAGCTTCAAACAATAATGTTTCGATCTTTATCAAAATAAAAAAGTCAACCCCAAGCCCGCACCCCATAACTCGTTCAAACTCACAAATTCGAAGCACCCATTCCGATACGAGTCTAACCATACAAAAATTATGTAATTTCCGACTCTAAATCGACCTTCAAATCCTCAATTTTTATTTTTGAAAATTTTATAAAAAATCCCCAATTTCTCTACTTAAAAACTAAGATTGAATCATGAATAATAAACAAATATGAGCTAAAAACACTTACCCTGATCCAAATTGCAAAAATCCCCTCCAAAATCACTCAAAGCCGAGCTCTCTAACTTAAAATAAGGTATAATAACTCTAACCTTCAAAATGGGATTTAAAAGAATCTACCAATCACACTTTTTCGTGAACGCTGATGCTTTCTCGCGTTCGCGAAGCACAAAACACGCCAGCTGCCAAAACCTCATACGCAAACGCGACAACATAGTCGCAAATGTGATGGTCAACAAACTACAGCTACGCGATCCTGGTCAAACTCTCGCGACCACAAAGAAGAAACGCCTACAGCCTCTGAGCCTTACCTCTTCAATAGGAATGCGTCATCTAGCTCGCATTCGAGATGAACAATCTGCCTCAACCCGTGAACGCGTCCCTAAACTCGCAAACGCGATGCACAATTTCAACCAACCACCAAAATAACTCTATGCGTTGCGATCATTCCTTTGCGATCGCACATAAGGAAACCAGATGCACAAGTTTAGCAGTTCCTCAAAGTCCAAAATGAAGCTGAACTTTAGCGAAATCACACTCGAGGCCCTCGGGACCCCATCCAAACATACCAAAAGGTCATAAAACACAATATAAGCTTAGTCGAAGCCTCAAATCACATCAAACAACATCAAAATCTCAGACCTATTCTAACTCACAGAACCAAAATTCGAACCCGATATCAACAAAGTAAACTCTCAATCTTCCAAAACTTTTACTTTCTAACTTTTGCCTAAAAGCCTCAAACTAACATATGGACCCCAAAATCAATATCCGGACGTGTGCCAAAGTTCAAAATCACCGTATAAAGCTATTGGAACCATCAAAATTCTATTCCGGATTAATCTACACAAAAGTCAAACTCCGGTCAACTCTTTCAACTTAAGCTTCGAACATTGGGATTAAATGTCCCAATTCACTCCAAAACATCCCCAGAACCAATCCAACCACTATGGAAAGTCACATATACACAAATGAACATTGAAGATGCCATAAATAGGGAACAGGGTTACAATACATAAAACGACCAACTGGATCGTTACATTCTCCCCCTCTAAAATGAATGTCCTTCCTCGAACGGGTCTACAAACATACCTGGAGTCTCAAACAAGTGTGGATAAATTCTCCGCATTTCCTGCTCTGTCACCTAAGTAGCTTCCTTGATTGGATGGCTTCTCCACTAAAATTTCATTGAAGGTATATCCTTTGATCTTAATTTTTGAACCTATCAATCCAGCATGGCCACCGGCTCCACATCATAAGTCAAATTCCCATCTAACTGAATCGTGGTGAAATCCAAAACATGTGATGGATCACTATAATACTTCTAGAGCATAGAAATATGAGAAACTAGGTGAACATCCGATAGAGTAGGTGGCAGTGCAAGCTTGCAGGCCACCTCACCCATTCTATCAAGCACCTCAAAAGGACCAATATACCGAGTGCTCAACTTGCCCTTCTTTCCAAACCTCATCACAACCATCATGGGCGAAACTCCAAGTAACACCTTCTCACCCACCATATATTCAACATCACGAACCTTTCTATCAGCAAACTCTTCTGTCTGGACTGTACTGTACTACGACAATCCTGGATCAACTTGACTTTCTCCAAGGCATCCCGAACCAAATCAGTATGCAACAACCTAGCCTCTCCCGGCTCAAACCACCCAACTGGAGAACGACACCGCCTCCCATATAAGGCCTCATAAGAAGCCATCTGAATAATCGATAAGTAGCTATTATTGTTTGCAAAATCTGCAATCAGTAAGAACTAATCCCATGAACCCTAGAAATCCATAACGCAGGCACGCAACATATCCTCCAAAATATGAATAGTGCGGTTGGACTGCCCATCAATCTGAAGATGGAATGTTGTACTAAATTTGACTCGTGTTCCTAACTCTCGCTGCACTGTTCTCTGAAACTGTGATATGAACTGCGTGGCTCGATAAAAAAGAATAGAAACCAGCACACCATGAGGACGAACAATCTCACGGATATAAATCTGAGCCAGCTGCTCTGAAGAGTAGGTAGTCATAACCGAAATGAATTGTACGGACTTAGTCAACCGGCCCATAATCCTAAACTACATCAAATTTCTTCAATGTCCGTGGGAGCCTAACAACAAAGTCCATGGTAACACGCTTCCATTTCCACTCGGGAATCTCAAGTCTCTTAAGCAAACCGCCCGGCCTCTAATGCTCGTACTTCACCTATTGATACATCTTTGCGATACCCTGATGAATGGAACAGTGCAAACTTTGGGCCTTCTCAAGAATCAACTCATGCAACCCATTTACATTGGGAACACAAATCTACCTGCATCTTCAACACCCTGGCATCTCCAATAGAAACCTCCTTGGCATCATCATGCTGCAATGTGTCCTTAAGGACAAGCAAATGGGTGTCGTCATACTAACACGCTCTGATACGCTCATAGAAAAAGATCGAGAAACCACACAAGCTAGAACCCGGCTAGGCTCCCAAACATCAAACCTCACAAACTAATTGGCCAAAGCCTGAGCATCCAATGCAAATGGTGTCTCACCAACTGGAATATCTGGAAGGCTACCCATACTATCTGCATTCCTACTCAAGCCATCGGCCACCACATTGACCTTGCCGGGATGATGTAAAATAGAGATTTCATGGTCTTTCAACAGCTCTAGCCAACTCCGCTGGCTCAAGCTCAGATCTTTTTGCTTAAAAAAGTGATGTAGACTCCAATGATCTGTGAATACCTCGCATGACACGCCGTAGAGATAGTGGCCCCAAATCTCCAATGTGTGAACAATAGCTGCCAACTCAAGATCATTAACGGGATAGTTCTTCTCAAACAGATTCAATTGGCGCGAAGCATATGCAATCACCCTACCCTCCAGCATCATGACACACCATATACCAATCCACGAAGCATCACAATAATCAAGCATATATCTCAAACATGGAGGATTTAGCATATAGCCTTTTATCACTCAACGCCTGGAGTACAATCCTTAGATGCTGCTCAAAATCCTCCAAGCTATGTGAATGCTCCAAGATATCGTCAACGAACATGATAACAAATAAATCATGATATGGCTAGAATAAACTGTTCATCGAATGTATGAATGTTGTTGGGGCATTGGTTAGCCCAAAAGAAATCACAAAAAATTTATAGTGACCATAACGGGTCTTGAATGCCTTATTCAGAATATCAAAATCCCAAATCTTCAACTGATGATACCTAGACCTCAAATCAACCTTAGAGAACACCTTGGCACCTTGAAGATGATCAAATAACTCATCAATGTGTGGTAGTGGGTACTTGTTCTTAATTATAACTTTGTTCAACTGTCTATATCAATACACATCCATATAGTTCCATCGTCTTCTTTACAAATTGAATCGGTGCACCATAGGGTGACAGACTAGGCCAGATGAATCCCTTATCAAGTAGCTCCTCAAGTTGTTACACAAATTCTTTGAACACTGCTGGTGCCATATGTTATAGAGGAATTGAGATGGGCTGAGTGACCGACACCAGGTCAATACCAAAATCAATGTACTTGTCGCGTGGCATGCCGGCAGGTCTGCGGGAAACACATCTGAAATGTCTTTCACAATTGGAACTGACTCAACGGTAGGAGTATCATCACTAACATCCCTCAAAATGGCCAAATGTGCCTAACATCCTTTCTCAACCATTCGTTGACCCTTCAAGTATGAAATCACTCTACTAGAAAGATAATCCAGGGAGCCTCTCCACTCTATCCTCGTCATCCCCGACATCACAAATGTCACGGTCTTGGTATATTAATCTATAAAAGCATGACATGAAGACAACCAATCCATGCCTAGTATTACCTCAAAATCAACCATGTTGAGTAGTAAAAGATCAACCCTTGTCTCATAACCCCAATAGCCACGACACATGGCCGATATACATGGTCGACAATAATAGAATCACCCACCGGCATAGATACATGAACATGCATAACTTAAGAATCACGGGGCATGTCTAGACAACGAGCAAAGTACGATGGTACATATAAATAAGTGGAACTAGGGTCAAATAATACTGAAGCATCCCTAAGGCACACTAAAACAATATCTATGATCACTACATCTGAAGTAACTACTTTTGGCCTGGCGGGAAGAGCATAGCATCATGCCTGACCACCACCGGATCGACCTCCCCCTCTAGGGCAACCTCAAACTGCCTGAGTCCCACACTAAGTCAGCTGGGCGGGTGGTGTAGTAACTGGTACAAAATTTTTATACTGACCTCTCTGCTGAATGAAACCTCCCATAAGACGGGGGCAATACTTACTCACATTCCGCTCCCCTCACTCGAAGCATTCTCGATCTAAAGGTGGCAACGGGACCTAAACCGAGAGCTTGAATAGCCACTATATGAACCAGGTACTAACTAACCATGAACTGATAGAGCACCGTATGAATTATGAGTTGGGAGTGCACTAAAAGATGATTGAGTCAGACGAGTAATGTATGAACCATGACTTGCTAATGCACCACGATGAACCGGAAGAGCCATTTGAGGGGCTTGTAAGGATGAACTCTACATGAGGAACTGCTGAAACCACTTGAACTACGAGGCATCTTGACCTCCCGCTCGTCACGTTCCTACCTGGTAACTAGCTCTTAGCGTCTATCAATATTGACCACCTTGTTAAACCTCGCACTAGTCGCAACCTCCCGAGCCTTAAGGAAGCGTAATCCATAGTTGAGGCCATCAACGAACCTCCCAATCTTCTCCCTCTCAATAGGAACCAACCATATACTGTGACGAGCTAACTCTGCAAACCTAATCTCAAGCTGGGAGCTCTCAAACCTATTCCATAGTTGGGTCGTGACAAGGTTGTATCAAAGCTCTAGGTTCATAGGTTCTATGAGTCATAAACAAGTTTAGTAGAGTCTTGCGGATCGGTACGAAGAGGTCTATGCTTATCTTTGAGAGTCTACGAAACTATTAGGAAAATTCCTGTCACGGCCCGACCTCGGGGAGTACGACCTACGCTCAACCAAGATACCCCGGCGAAGCAAGCCTTTACAATACCCTATACCCAACTCACCCATGAATAAAGAGAAGAATTCGCTACTTTAATTTAACAGTAAGAGGTCATGTGAATAACACCAGTTCTTTTCCATTAGTTACGTTGTTAACAAGTCCTCAAAACAGTACATTGTACAATTAGAGTTAAAGCTGAACAAATGATACAATTAAAACATTTTTGGTTTAACCTTCCCAAAAACAGATACAACCCACACTATGTCTACGGAGCCACTAATAGGAAAAAAAGAGTGCTATGACAGTGCCGGCAACAAGGCCCCGACTATACCTCAAAATGCTAATGTACAAAGGATAAAAGATATAGGATTCCTACATAAATGGGGCTCACCAAATCAGCTAAAGAGAGGGTGTGCTGCTATCATTGAACAATACCACCTGTATCCATTAAGGATGCAGCGCAGCCGACAAAAAGGGACATTAGTACATATGAAATAGTACTAATATGTAAAACTAAACACCCTCTCAATAAAACGAGGAACAATAAACGGAGAATAAGATATGAAATCAATAAAAGACTCAAACAGTATCAAGATGTCAAGTTAGAGGAAAGGTAAAGTTCAAATAGGTCTCGGTTATTTAAGTTGGGAGATCTTTAGCACCGATACACCACCATTTTTAGCACGGAGTCCAATCTCATAACGACCAGCTTAGCCGTCTCACCCCAAGACAGACACTCACAATACCACCATGTGCGCGGCATGGCGTCCGATCTCAGCCCGATCGGCTAAGCCGTCTCACCATAATGCCGTGTGGATCGATATCACATCACATCTTGCTACCAATAATCTCATCCCATTTAAGGGGAAAATATCTCACCACCCCAATCTCATCCGAAAAAAGGGGAAACAGTCTCATCACATTAACACGGGGATTTATATCTCAGTCACTCCTACACCAGCACGTTCAGTTTCGGGGTTAGGTTGTTCCGACCTACCCTTCCTTGGTGGCTAAACGATACTCTCAAGGCATTTATTATTAAAAGTATTTACCACTCAATTCATATACTTTTACATGTCATTCATTTTATTGTCATCATTGGCCATAACACAATATCACTATTGGAATATTGGCCATACTTCATTATTCAAAGCTCACTATTCCACTTTCAATCATTAACATCGATAATCAACAACAAAGCCTTTCAAATTAAGACTTTAAGCATATACTTGAGCAAATTAGCATCTCGGGCACTATGATCTATTATACAATTTGATGCGATCACTTTCATTTGGACTTGACTTGAAGTCACAATATTTTAATACATACTCATACTTCAACTACTCTCCTGAAAAATAGCATAATATGATAAGAGCATTGCGGAAAACATTTTGAATATATTCAAGTAAATACATCATCCGACGCAAAACGTATTCAGAAAAGTCAATTCATAATGGACAACTCGGGACTTACAAGATCATCATGGGAATTCAATTCTAAGTGATGAGTTTAGCCGACATACCTTGCCTAGAGCTTTTTAATTTACTAAGATGTTCCGAAGATCCTAGCCATTTCGATCTTCCTAGAGATATAGCAAAATTGAACACAAATTAGGAAGGAGTTCATTGTTCCATCTCACTTGAGCATTTACCAAACACTAGGCATGCATTAAGGTCTCAAGGTCCTCCTATGGTGGATTCTTTACTCCCCACTACCCAAAGTTCACCAAAAAGAGCTCAAAAATCTCCCCACTACCCTAGATGGTGCATGTATGTAAAATAAAAAACTCCCACACTCAAGAACTGCTTTAGTAATTACCAATTTTAAGTTTAATTTCGAAATTAAGGGTTAAGGTGTAGAATCATACCTTTTGGCTGAAGACCATGTGAATTATCCTTAAGAAATCCCCAAGGTTTGAACAAAGATTGATGAACAAATGACTTAGAACTCCTCTTCTCACTCTAGACCGCATTCCTCTCTCTCTAAAATGTAAGTTTGAACTTTCTAAAATGACCCTTAACATTGTTTTCTAAGAATGGGATCGGCTTTATAAAACCAGAAAAATAAAGCTCTAAAACACAATATGTGGTCGTATATAATGCTTCTGCAGTCCGCAAAGTGGCTGCGAAATTGCCCCCTATAACTGGGCAATTCTGCCCCATTATGCGGCTAATCTACGGTCCGCAAACCTGTTATGCGGTTGCATAATGCGCCGCAAAACCTCCCTTCAGAAAATCTCATGCTAGTTATGCGGTCGATATGTGGCCCACGAAACAGTTTTTGCGATCGCATAGTGACCGCACAATATCATCCAAACTTGCCTATTTTTCTGCTTAACTCTTTGACCATTTTGCGGCTGCATAGTGGGCCACAAAAATGCCTTTTTTTGCCAAAAATTTTTCTTTACTCCCCATTGCACTGTTCAACCCTAAAAGTCCGTACCACGAAGCCTACTTCGGCACCACGGAACTCCGGGTTTTAGGTAAAATATTTATGGGGCCTTACATCCTGCCCCAGTTAGGATCATTCGTCCTCGAATGATGGTCAAAATTCACCCTTAGTGCCCAATGTCACTCAGTTGCTACAACACACATCAACAGTTCTATTTTTTTTTTGATTAACTCCCTAAATTTCCAAATATTTTGTTAGAGTCTCCCCTATAATTAGGCCCAACAACCTGCCAGATATTTCCAAAGCCATTCCTAACAAAATATACAGGAACCATGATGCAACGTAACATTAAAGCAGTGGCAACCGTGGCCTCAAATGAGGGTACTTCTTCTTCATTTCTTCCTCGGCCTCCTAGGTGGACTCTTCAACCTGTTGGTTCAGCCATAGTACTTTCATGGATGCAATATCTTTGATCCTCAACTTTCGGACTTGCCTATCTGGGATGGCAACTGCGATTTCTTCATAAGTCAATTCTTCATTAACCTCAATGGTCTCAACCGGAACAATAAGCGTCGGATCTCCAACCACGTTCTTCAACATGGACATGTGGAACACCGGGTGCACTAAAGACATCTCTGGAGGTAGTTCTAGCCTGTAAGCCACCTGACCGATCCTTTGAATGATTCTATACGGTCCGACATACCTCAGACTCAATGTTCCTCTCTTACCAAACCACATCACACCCTTAAATAGGGAAAACCTTCAACAACACCCAATCATCTTATTTGAACTCCAAATCTAAGCGACACACATCCGAACAGGACTTTTGATGACTCTGAGCAGTTTTCAACAACTAATTAATGATCTTAACCTTTTCCATAGCTTGATGCACGAGGTCTGGCCCTATCAACTCCGCTTCCCTAATCTCGAACCACCGAATGGGCGATGTACACCTCTTACTATATAAAGCCTCGAACGGTGCCATCTGAGTGCTAGCATGATGACTGTTATTGTAGGCAAACTCTATGTGCAGAAAATGATCATCCTAGCTATCCTTGAAGTCAAGAACACAAGCATGCAACATATCCTCAAGCGCCTGAATAGTCAGCTCTGCCTGCCCGTCAGTCTATGGGTGAAAGGCTGTACTAAGATTCACCAGGATACCCAAACATTGTAGAAATTTCTTCCAAAAATTAGCCGTGAACTATGCCCCTCGATCAGAGATAATAGAAACTGGAGTTCCATGCAACCTGATTATTTTCTTGATATATAATTGAGCATACTGTTTTGCTGTATTAGTAGCCTTAACAGGTAAAAATTGTGCTTGTTTTGTGAGTCGATCCACAATCACGCAAATCGAGTCGAATTTGCGAGGAGTGCAAGGTAGCCCTACCACAAAGTCCATGTTAATCATCTCCCATTTCCACATCGGAATCTCTATATTCTGTGCCAATCCGCCGGGCCTTTGTGTTCGGCCTCCACTTGCTGACAGTTTGGACATCTTGCCAACAAGTCCGCTACATTCCTTTTCATATTGTTCCACCAATAGACTTCCATAAGATCACGAAACATCTTTGTAGAGCCGGGGTGCACGACATACCTAGAAGTGTGAGACTCGATCGTGATTCTTTCCTGGAGACCATCCACATTTGGAACACATAGCCGCCCTTAGTACCTGAGGGGACCATCATCCACGCCAAGAGAAAAGGCCAAGGTCTTAGGTTTATGAATCCTTTCTTTAATTGTACGAACAATGGATCATTGAATTGCTTCTCCTTGACTTCCACCAAAAGCGACGATTCAGCCCTATTTTGTACAATCTCCCCTCCTTCACTAGAGTCCAGAAGATGAACTCCCAAACTAGCCAACCTATGAATGTCCTTAGCCAACAGCCTTTGATATGCCTCCATGTGAGCCAAACTACCCATAGATTTCCGGCTATGAGCATCCGCCAGAACATTAACCTTCCCCGAATGATATATAATGTCGATGTCATAATCCTTGAGTAAGATAATGCCATCTTCTCTGCTTTATAATCAATTCCTTCTGCTTGAAAATATATTGAAGGCTCATATGGTCGGTGAATATAACTAGATGTACCCCATACAAATAATGACGCAAAATCATCAAAGCAAATACCACCGCTAAGATTTCTACGTCATGCGTTGGATAGTTCTCTTCATGATTCTTGAATTGCCTAGAAGCAGAAGCTATCACCTTGCCACGTTGCATTAATGCATATCCAAGTCCGATCCTTGAAGCATCACAATGGACCACAAATCCATCTGTACCCTTTGGTAGAGTGAACACCGGTGCCGCAGTCAATCTTGATTTCAATTTCTGAAAGCTTCTTTCACAAGCATCTGACCTTTGGAACATAACTGCCTTCTGCATCAATTTAATCAATGGAGAGGAAAGTGTAGATAACTCATCCACAAACATCCTGTAATACCCAGCTAAGCCTAAGAAACTGCGAATCTCTATTGGTGTGACGACCCGGCCAGTCATCTCGTGGGTTACCACTCCGTCTTCCCCATTTTTCTGTCTCATTATATTTTGTCATCTGTGTTTTATGTAATCAAGTTGAGTAGTTGAGTACGGAGTGAAATTGGTAAGAAATGAGACATTTAGTTTCTTTCAAGAAGTGTTAAATCGGAAAAGTCAACCCGATGTTGACCTATGAGTTAGAAGGCTCGGATGTGAATTCCGATGATTCGATTAGTTTCGGGAGATGATTTGTGACTTAGGAGTGAAATCGGAATTTGTTTCGGAGGTCCCGAGTAGAATTAGGCTTGAATTGGTGAAGTTAGAATTTTGGCGATTCCGGTTGATAGGCGAGATTTTGATCTGAGGGTCGGAATGGAATTCCAAAAGTTGTTGTAGCTTCGATATGTGATTTATGACTTGTGTGTAAAATTTCAGGTCATTCGTATGTGGTTTGGTTGGGTTTAGATTAAAAGAGCGATTTTGAAGATTTTGAAATCCTTAGGCTTGAATCCAACGCGAATCTGGTGTTGAGAGGTTGTTTTGAGCGTTCCGATGGTTGGAACAAGTTTGAATAATGTTATGGGATATGTTGGCATGTTTGGTTGAGTTTCCGCAGGGCCTCGAATGGATTTGGGATGGTTGATGGAGTTTAACTTTGACATTTTAAGAATGTGTCGATGTCGTCTCTTCAAGAATAAGTGGTATAATATTATGCAAATAGGCTCAACATTCAGTTTTAATTGAAGCATTAGATCCGTATCAAAATTTTGGAGTCATAGAAAAAAGAATCGTGCAATTTGGACATCGTATGAGAAAGTTATGCCTATTTTTGTGTCAAGGAAAAATCTGCAGAAATGTCAAATTTGCGAACCGCAAATTGAACTGCAAACCCGGTTTGCGAACTGCAAATTTGGCAGAGAAACTGCAAACTGAGGCAGAACTTGGGGCGAGGTTTGCGAGCTCTGCGACCAAAAATGCGAACCGCAAACCTGTTATGCGACAGGTTTGCGAATCGCAAATATGGCCTGACAGGGGTGTTTTAACTCGATTTTTGATACTTTTTAAGTAGAACTCAGTGCCCATTTTGTTCTACAAGACCCATTTTCGTTACCCATGAAGAGGAACACCTCCAAACACACTAGAATCACAACAAACCAACTTCAAAACCGTATCCAAAGGAGATTATCTTGTGTAGATTCTTAAAGAAGGGGATTTGACCATTCTAAACACATTTGGAGCTAGAGAGCTTGGATTAAAGCGAGTCTTGAAGAAATTCTTGGAGGGATTTCAAGGGAAACATCAGGGTAAGTGTTCCTAACTCAATTTTGGAGGAATTACCTCAGTTTATCACTATTTTTAGCAATTAATTGGCGATTTAAGTCGGGAAAATTTGTAAATTCATATGGAATTAGTTTCTACTATGTGTATTGAGTGTATTAAATTATTTGTGACTAGATTTGAAGCCTTCAGACACAAAGTTTCAAGGCAAAGTTTTGTTGGAATCTTGAATTCAGTTGCAAAGCGAGGTAAGTGTCCGTTCTAACCTTATGTTGAGGGATTAGAAGTCGTGTTCTATTTGTTAAATTGTTACTTTAAGTACGACGTATAGGCATGGTGACGAGTACCTCTACGTTGGTGTCAAGCATGACCGTGGGTCGTATATGGATGATTGTTTTGATGTTATTGTTCTCTTATTGAGAAATTATGATATTGTTTTGTTTCCTTACTAAAATTCCAGTGATTTGTGTGATGACTATTGAAATGGGAGCGGGTGGTACGCCTACCACAAAATGGGGTCGAGTTGCACGCCTACAACAGGATATATATATACATATATATATAATGAAAAGGGGTCGGGTGGTACGCCTACCACAGAAATTAAATGAAAAGGGGTCGAGTTGCACGCCTGCAACAAGATAATGAAATAGGAGCGGGTGGTACGCCTACCGCAGGAAAAATAAGGAAATGGGGTCGAGTTGCACGTCTGCAACAAGATTATAAGGAAATGGGGTCGAGTTGCACGCCTGCAACAAGATGGAAACTAAAAGTGAAAATTGTCTGTATCTCTTTTACTTGTGTTAGAAATTAATTGTAGTTTTTCCTTATATTTCATTGATGATTTGTTTCATCCGTTACTCCGAAACATGTTTCCCTTCCCCATAGTTTATTGTTTATTTGCTTCTATCTTCCTGCTTTGGATATATATATATATATATATATATGTATATGTATATATAACTGCACAGGTTTATCTGGAGTCTGGTCCTAGCCTCGTCACTACCTCGCCGGGGTTAGGCCAGGCACTTACCAGCACATGGGGTCGGTTGTGCTGATAGTACACTCTGCACTTTTTTGTGCAGATCCCAGTACCGCAGGTTTTGGACTGTAAGGAGCTTCCAGCTTTTGATTATCAGGTGACCCAAGGTAGTCCTGCAGACGTCCGCGGACCTTGGAGTCTCCCGCTTTCTATTTTATCTGTTTCTTTTTTTGTAGGCCCAGAAATAGTATTTTGTTATTTCTTTCCGACCCTTACTTGTAGTAAATCTTAGACAGTCTGTGAAACTGTGACACTAAATCTTGCGTAGGTGTTAAGGAGATTGTATTGGCGATGTTGAAAGGCCTGAAATTTTATACGTTCTGCTCATTTATTTATAATGTTATTAACTGTTGATTTTAAGTTGCTTTGATTTTGAGTGGAATAGTAGTTAATGATTCGGATAATTGGCTTGCCTAGCTTTCACTAGTAGGCGCTATCACGGCTCCTGAGGGTGGAAATTCCGGGTCGTGACAGGTTGGTATCAGAGCCCTAGGTTTACGTGGGTCTCACAGTTCACAGACAAGCTCAGTAGAGTCTGAGGGTTCGGTATGGAGACGTCTGTAGTTATCCCCTAGGTGCTATAGAGTTAGGAAAAAAAACTTCACATTTGTTCTTTCTTATCGTGCGGTTTTGTTTCTTAATGTTAACTGAATTACTATTCTGTTCCTCGCAGATGGCGAGAACAAGCGCTTCCTCTTCTACCGCTCAGCAGCCCGAGCCCCCAGCAACAGCTCCTACGCGGGGCAGAGGGCGAGGCCAAGGTTATGCTAGGGGTCGAGGTAGGGACAGGACTCAGCCTCCTGTAGCAGCACCTGTGGTGGAACCTCAGGTTGATCTTGTTGAGGGGGTTCCGGCCCCAGCAGCTCCGGTGGACCCAGCTCAGGTCCCAGAGGGGTTTATTGCTACCCCAGTTCTTCAGGACGCTTTGGTCTGGTTGGTGGGCCTCATGGAGAATGTCACCTGAGCAGGCTTACTTCCGGTAGCACCAGCCACTCCTCAGTCCAGAGAAGGGGCTCAGACTCCTCCTACTCGTACTCCGGAGCAAGTAACTCCCCAGGTTCCGGTTCCAGCGGTTCATCCAGTTGTGGCAGTTCAGCCGGGTACCATAGCTCAGACTGGCAATGGGGCGGCTATGTCTGCCGATGCTTTGTGGAGACTGGACAGATTCACCAAACTATTCACTACCACTTTCAACGGTGCTTCTACGGAGGATCCCCAGGACTTCTTATATAGCTGCCACGAGGTTCTCAGGAACATGGGTATTGTTGAGACCAATGGGGTAGATTTTGCTGCATTCCGCCTGTCCGGATCCGCCAAGACTTGGTGGAGGGATTATTGCCTAACTAGGCCAGCTGGTTCACCATCTCTGACTTGGGAACAGATTACAAAGTTGTTTCTGGAGAAGTTTCTCCCCGTTACTCAAAGAGAGGCCTATAGGAGACAGTTTGAGCGTCTTCAACAAGGATCCATGACAGTTACCCAGTATGAGTCCAGGTTCATCGATTTGGCTCGGCATGCTCTCATCATACTTCTTACAGAGAGGGAGAGGGTGAGGAGATTTATTGATGGTCTCATCCAGCCGATTCGCCTTCAGATGGCTAGGGAGACTAGAGTGAGATTACCTTCCAGGAGGCGGTCAATGTGGCCCGCAGAGTCGAGATGGTTCTGTCACATGGGGGTGGTCATGGGTCGGATAAGAGACCCCGTCACTCCGACAGATTCATTGGTGCTTCGTCTGGAAGCAGGGATTCATATGGTAGAGGCCATCCTCCTAGGCCTTTGCAGTAAGCTCTTCAAGTTTCTCACAGTGCTTCAGGTAACCGTGGTTTTCAAGTACAACATCTTGATCAGCAGTACATCAGTGCACCACCGCTTTAGAGTTTCCAGCATCGATAGCTGAGGGCTTGTTTTACTTGTGGCGACCCGAGGCACATTGCTAGAAATTATCCTCAGGTTTCGAGCAGTTCTCCGCATTAGGGTTCTCGTGCTGTGTTACAGGCACCAGATGTTCCGCAGCTAGCTAGAGGTGGGGGTATAGGTGCTAGAGCTAGAGGTAGAGGTGCTGGAGGTAGAGCTCAGGTCGACAGAGGTGGGGGCCAGCCAGCAGCAGGCCGTCCAAGAGATGTGGCTCAGGGTGGTGGGGCTAGCCCCGATGTTATGCTTTCCCAGCCCGGCCCGAGGCAGAGGCTTCAGATGCAGTGATTACAGGTACGGTTATTGTGTGTGACAACGATGCTTCAGCCTTATTTGATCCAGGGTCTACCTACTCGTATGTCTCATCTTATTTTGCACCGTATCTGGCCATGCCTAGTGACTCGTTGAGTGTTCCTGTTTATGTGTCCACTCCGGTGAGTGATTCCATTGTGGTAGATCGAGTCCATCGTTCCTGTGTGGTAGTGATTGGGGGTTTTGAGACCCGTGTAGACTTATTGCTTTTGGACATGGTTGATTTTGATATCATATTGGGGATGGACTAGCTATCACCTTACCATGCCATCCTCGACTGCCATACTAAGACTGTGACCTTAGCTTTACCGGGTATGCCCCGTTTAGAGTGGAAAGGGACTCCTGGCCATTCCACCCGTAATATTATCTCCTTGTGAAGGCTCGACGTATGGTCGAGAAGGGATGTTCGACTTATCTGGCTCATGTTCGTGATTCCAATGCCGAGGTCCTCTCTATTGAGTCTGTGCTCGTGGTCCGTGAGTTTCCCGAGGTTTTCCCCTCCGACCCGCGGGGGATGCCCCCCGACAGGGATATTGACTTTTGCATTGATGTGGCTCCGGGCACTCAACCCATTTCTATTCCGCCGTATCGCATGGCCCCGCCAGAGTTAAAAGAATTAAAAGAGCAGTTGCAAGACTTGCTCGAGAAGGGTTTCATTAGACCCAGTGTTTCACCTTGGGGTGCGCCCATGTTGTTTGTTAAAAATAAGGACGGTTCAATGAGAATGTGCATCGATTACCGACAGTTGAACAAAGTTACAATCAAAAATAAGTACCCATTGCTGAGGATCAATGATTTGTTTGATTAGCTCTAGGGTGCTAGGGTATTTTCAAAGATTGATTTGAGGTCTGGTTACCATCAGTTGAATATTAGGGCATCCGATGTGCCTAAGACAGCTTTCCGCACTCGGTACGAGCATTATGAATTCCTAGTTATGTCCTTCGGGTTGACAAATGCCGCAGCAGCTTTTATGGACTTGATGAACTGAGTGTTCAGACCTTACTTGGATTCGTTTGTGATAGTTTTCATTTTGACGGCATCCTGGTATATTCCCCCAGCCAGGAGGAGCACGCGCAGCATCTCAGAGTGGTTCTTCAGACTCTGAGAGATAGTCGGTTGTATGCTAAATTTTCAAAGTGTGAATTCTGGCTGAGTTCGGCTACATTTCTGGGTCATATTGTATCGGCAGAGGGTATTCAGGTTGATCCGAAAAAGATTGAGGCAGTCAAGAACTAGCCTAGGCTGGCATCAGTCACAGAGATCCAGAGTTTCTTGGGACTGGCAGGCTACTATCATCGGTTCGTGGAGGGGTTTTCATCTATTGTAGCCCCGATGACCAAGTTGACTCAGAAAGGTGTCCAGTTCCAGTGGTCGGAAGAGTGTGAGGCGGGCTTCCAGAAGTTCAAGACAGCTCTGACCACGGCACCATTGTTAGTTTTACCCACAGGCTCAGGGCCTTACACAGTTATTGTGATGCCTCTCGTATTGGGCTTGGTGCAGTGCTAATGCAAGAGGGCAAGGTCATTGCCTATGCTTCGAGACAATTGAAGATTCATGAGAAAAACTATCCGGTGCATGATTTAGAATTGGCAGCCATAATTCACGCCTTGAAGATTTGAAGGCACTACTTATATGGCGTGCCGTGTGAAGTGTTCAAGGATCATAAGTGTCTTCAATATCTGTTCAAGAAAAAGGAGCTAAACTTGAGACAGAGGAGGTGGTTGGAATTGTTAAAGGACTATGATGTCACTATCTTATACCACCCGGGAAAGGCCAACGTGGTGGCTGACGCCTTGAGTAGAAAGTCGGCCAGTATGGGCAGTCTTGCTTATATTCCGGTCGGTAAGAGACCCCTTGCTTTGGACGTTCAGACGTTGGCCAATCGATTAGTGAGATTGGACATTTCTGAACCTAATCGGGTATTAGCTTACACGGTCTCTCATTCTTCATTGTTAGAACGAATACGTGACCGACAGTTTGATGATCCCCATTTGTGTGTCCTTAGGGACACGGTACAGCGAGGAGGTGCCAAGAAGGTCACCTTAGGTGATGATGGGATTTTGAGATTACAGGGTCGAGTTTATGTGCCCGATGTAGAGGAACTTCGGGAGGTTATTTTGAAAGAGGCCCATAGCTCTAGGTACTCTATTCATCCGGGCGCCGCAAAGATGTATCAGGATTTGCGACAACATTATTGGTGGCGTAGAATGAAGAAGGATATAGTTGCATACGTGGCTCGGTGTTTGAATTGCCAGCAGGTTAAGTGTGAGCATCAGAGGCCTGGTGGACTATTTTAGAGGATTGAGCTTCCCGAGTGGAAGTGGGAGCGGATCACTATGGACTTTGTTGTTGGACTCCCACGGACTTTGAAGAAGTTCGATGCTATATGGGTGATTGTGGATTAACTAACCAAGTCCGCGCATTTCATTCCTGTGTGTACTACCTATTCTTCAAAACGGTTGGCAAGGATTTATATCCGAGATATTGTTCGTCTGCATGTTGTTCCAGTTTCTATCATTTCTGATAGAGGTACTCAGTTCACCTCGCAGTTCTGGAAGGCCGTGCAAAGGGAGTTGGGTACTCAGGTGGAATTGAGCACAGCATTTCATCCTCAGACGGATGGGCAGTCCGAACGTACCATTCAGATCCTGGAGGACATGTTGCGTGCATGTGCTATTAATTTCAGAGGTTCATGGGATGAATTTCTGCCTCTCGCAGAGGTCGCTTATAACAACAGCTATCAGACAAGTATTCAGATGGCTCCATATGAGGCTCTTTATGGGAGACGGTGTAGATCTCCGGTCGGTTGGTTCGAGCCCGGCGAAGCTAGGCTATTGGGGACTAACTTGGTTTGGGATGCTCTAGAAAAGGTGAAGGTAATCCAGGAGAGTCTCCGTACATCACAGTCGAGGCAAAAGAGTTATGCCGATAGAAAGGTTCGAGATTCGTCCTACATGGTTGGTGAGAAGGTCTTGCTGAAGGTTTCGCCCATGAAAGGCGTTATGAGATTCGGGAAGAAAGGAAAATTGAGTCCTCGGTTCATTGGGCCTTTTGAGGTGCTTCGGAGAGTTGGGGAGGTGGCTTATGAGCTAGCCTTGCCACCCAGTCTGTCAAATGTACACCCAGTATTTCATGTTTCTATGCTCCAGAAGTATATTGGAGACCCGTCTCATATTTTGGACTTCAACACGATTCATTTGGATGATGATTTGACCTATGAGGTGGAGCAGTGGTGATTTTGGATCGTCAGGTTCGGAATTTGAGGTCTAAGGAGATAGCTTCAATGAATGTTCAGTGGAGAGGTCGGTCCGTGGAAGAGGCTACCTGGGAAACCGAGCAAGAGATGCGGAGCAGATATCCTCACCTATTTGAAACATCAGGTATGTTTCTTTACTCCTTCTAGACGAACGTTTGTTTAAGAGGGGGAGAATGTGATGACCCGACCAGTCGTCTCGTGGGTTACCACTCCGTCTTCCCCATTTTTCTGTCTCATTATATTTTGTTATCTGTGTTTTATGTAATAAAGTTGAGTAGTTGAGTACGGAGTGAAATTGGTAAGAAATGAGACATTTAGTTTCTTTCGAGAAGGGTTAAATCGGAAAAGTCAACCCGATGTTGACCTATGAGTTAGGAGGCTCGGATGTGAATTCCGACAAGTCGATTAGTTTCGGGAGATGATTTATGACTTAGGAGTGAAATCGGTATTTGTTTCGGAGGTCCCGAGTAGAATTCGGCTTGAATTGGTGAAGTTAGAATTTTGGCGATTCCGGTTGATAGACGAGATTTTGATCCGAGGGTCGGAATGGAATTCCGAAAGTTGCTGTAGCTTCGATATGTAATTTATGACTTGTGTGTAAAATTTCAGGTCATTCGGACGTGGTTTGGTTGGGTTTAGATTAAAAGAGCGATTTAGAAGATTTTGAAATCCTTAGGCTTGAATCCAACGTGAATCTGGCATTGAGAGGTTGTTTTGAGCGTTCCGATGGTTGGAACAAGTTTGAATAATGTTATGGGATATGTTGGCATGTTTGGTTGAGTTTCTGGAAGGCCTCGAATGGATTTCGGATGGTTGATGGAGTTTAACTTTGGCATTTCAAGAATGTGTCGATGTCGTCTCTTCAAGAATAAGTGGTATGATATTATGAAAATGGGCTCCAAATTCAGTTTTAATTGAAGCATTAGATCCGTATCGAAATTTCGGAGTCATAGCAAAAAGAATCGTCCAATTCGGACATCGTATGAGAAAGTTATGCCTATTTTTGTGTCAAGGAAAAATATGCAAAAATGTCAAATTTGCGAACCGCAAATTGAACCGCAAACCCGATTTGCGAAACGCAAATTTGGCATAGAAACCGCAAACAGAGGCAGAACTTGGGGCGAGGTTTGCGATCTCTGCGACCAAAAATGCGAACCGCAAACCTGTCATGCAACAGGTTTGCGAATCGCAAATATGGCCTGACACGGGTGTTTTAACTCGATTTTTGATACTTTTTAAGTAGAACTCAGTGCCCATTTTGTTCTACAAGACCCATTTTCGTTACCCACGAAGAGGAACACCTCCAAACACCCTAGAATCACAACAAACCAACTTCAAAACCGTATCCAAAGGAGATTATCTTGTGTGGATTCTTAAAGAAGGGGATCTGACCATTCTAAACACATTTGGAGCTAGAGAGCTTGGATTAAAGCAAGTCTTGATGAAATTCTTGGAGGGATTTCAATGGAAACATCGGGGTAAGTGTTCCTAACTCAATTTTGGAGGAATTACCTCAGTTTATCACTATTTTCAGCAATTAATTGGTGATTTAAGTTGGGAAAATTGTGGGAAACCCTTAAGTTTAGATTTAAGATTTGGAGATCGATCCGATGTCGGAATTCAATAATTTTGTATGGTTGAACTCGTATCGGAATGGGTTATCACATTTTGTGAGTTTTGTACGATTACGAGAAGTGGGTCCCACTGGCAATTTTGAGTTAAATTTTGGATTTTAATCCGAAAAATTTGTAAATTTATATGGAATTAGTTTCTACTATGTGTATTGAGTGTATTAAATTATTTGTGACTAGATTTGAAGCCTTCGGACACAAAGTTTCAAGGAAAAGGTTTGTTGGAATCTTGAATTCAGTTGCAAAGCAAGGTAAGTGTCCGTTCTAACCTTAGGTTGAGGTATTAGAAGTCGTGTTCTATTTGTTAAATTGTTACTTTAAGTACGACGTATAGGCATGGTGACAAGTACCTCTACGTTGGTGTCAAGCATGACCATGGGTCGTATATGGATGATTGTTTTGATGTTATTGTTCTCTTGTTGAGAAATTATGATATTGTTTTGTTTCTTTACTGAAATTCCTGTGATTTGTGTGATGACTATTTAAATAAGAGCGGGTGGTACGCCTACCACAAAATGTAAGGAAATGGGGTCGAGTTGCCCGCCTGCAACAGCATATATGTATATATAAAATGAAAAGGGGTCGGGTGGTATGCCTACCACAGAAATTAAATTAAAAGGGGTCGAGTTGCACGCCTGCAACAAGATAATGAAATGGGAGCGGGTGGTACGCCTACCATAGGAAAAATAAGGAAACGGGGTCGGGTTGCACGCCTGCAACAAGATTATAAGGAAATGGGGTCGAGTTGCACGCCTGCAACAAGAAGGAAACTGAAAGTGAAAATTGTCTGTATCTCTTTTACTTGTGTTAGAAATTAATTTTAGTTTTTCCTTATATTTCTTTGATGATTTCTTTCATCCGTTATTCCAAAACATGTTTCCCTTCCCCATAGTTGATTGTTTATTTGCTTTTATCTTTCTTCTTTGGATATATATATATATATATATATATATATATATGTATATATAACTGCACAGGTTTATCTGGAGTCTGGTCCTAGCCTCATCACTACCTCGCCGGGGTTAGGCCAGGCACTTAGCAGCATATGGGGTCGGTTGTGCTGATATTACACTCTGCACTCTTTGTGCGGATCCCAGTACCGCAGGTTTTGGACTGTAAGGAGCTTCCAGCTTCTGATTATCAGGTGACCCAAGGTAGTCCTGCAGACGTCCGCGGACCTTGGAGTCTCCCGCTTTCAATTTTATCTGTTTCTTTTTTTGTAGTCCAAGAAACAGTATTTTGTTATTTCTTTCAGACCCTTACTTGTAGTAAATCTTAGACAGTCTGTGAAACTGTGACACTAAATCTTGGGTAGGTGTTAAGGAGATTGTATTGGCGATGTTTAAAGGCCTGAAATTTTATACGTTCTGCTCATTTATTTATAATGTTATTAACTGTTGATTTTAAGTTGCTTTGAGTTTGAGTGGAATAGTAGTTAAGGATTCGGATAATTGGCTTGCCTAGCTTTCACTAGTAGGCGCCATCACGGCTCCCGAGGGTGGAAATTCCGGGTCGTGACAATTGGAGTAGTAGGTCTAGACTAATTCTTCACGGCTGAAATCTTCTGAGGATCAACCTCATTTCCTTCTCCAAAAATGACATAACCCAAGAACGTGACAGATTTATACCAAAATTCATTTTTCGAAAACTTCGCATGCAACTTGTGTTGATACAGGACCTGCAAAACTGTCGAGAGATGATCGGCATGGTCCTCCCGACTCCGCGAATAAATAAGAATATAGTCAATAAACACAATCACGAAGGAGGCGAGGAAAGGTTTGAAGACCCGATTCATAAGATCCATGAAAGCTACAGGAGCATTTGTTAGCCCGAAAGACATTGCTAGAAATTCAAAGTGCCCATACCGGGTCCTAAAAGCTGTTTTCGGAATATCCTGCTCCTTGATAATGAATTGGCGATACACGAATCTTAAATCGATCTTGGACAAGTACTTAGCACCCTGCAATTGATCAAACATTCTTGGTAGTGGGTACTTAATTTTCATTGTAACCTTGTTGAGTTGCCGACAGTCAATACACATCTTAGCGACCCATCCTTCTTTCTTACAAATAGAACTGTTGCACCCCAAGGCGATACAGTCGGCCAGATGAAGCCCTTCTTTAAGTAATCTTTCAATTGTTCTTTTAGCTCCTTCAATTCTACTGGTGCTATACTCTAAGGTGGAATAGATATAGGCTGCGTGCCTGGCATCACATAAATCCCAAAATCAATCTCCCTATCTGGCGGGATCCCAGGGAACTCATCCCGAAATACCTCCAGAAATTCATTCACAATAAGCACATACTCAAATGTGAGTGCCTCAGCATTGGTGTCCGTAACTCAGACCAAATGGTAGATATGCCCCTTGTTAATCATCTTTTTGGCCTTAAGGCAAGAAATAAATCTACCCTTCGGCACCAAATTATCCCCCTTCAATTCAACCACTGACTCAGTTGGAAATTCAAACCTAACGGTTATGGTTCGATAGTCAAGCTTAGCGAAACATGAATAAATCCAATCCATCCCTATTATTACATCAAAATCGACCATCCCTAATTCAATGAGATCGGCCATTGTGTCTCGACCATGCACCGTGACAACACAATCCCTATAAACCCGCGCGGCCATAATAGACTCACAAACTAGAGTAAATACAAAGAATGGCTCATGGAACTGTTCAGTTCTATCCAAAATTTTGTAGCAACATAGGGAGTGACATAGGACAAGGTGGAATCGGGATCAATAAGAGGATACACATCATGAGATTGGATAGTCAATATACATGTGACAACATTTGGAGAATCCTCTGAACTCTAGCGACCCCTCATAGCATATAAACGGTTGGGCCCTCCCAAACTCTATGCGCAACCCCTAGCTGCACCATGCCCTGCGGGTGTTGGGGTACCTCAAGTTGGAGGATGTGCTGCAAATGTAGGAGCTACATAACTGGCTGGATATACTATACCCTACCCATGCTATGGTGAGATGAACGGCAATCCCTTTGAATGTGACCCCTCATTCCATAACCGTAACATATGGGCTGGTCCATGTAGTAGGTCCCAGAGTGCACCTTCCTCCACTTGGGGCATGGGGCCCTCTACTATTGCTTAAATCTCCTACCAGACCGATCTTGCTAGCTGGATTCCTTGTTGCCCTGGCTGGGCATAAAATGGTTCCCCTACTGCTGACTAGGCCATGATGATGGTGCACTGACTGAAGACTGAGCAAAAGACTGGGATGGCCCTGATGACCCTCCTTAGAAAGCTGTCCTACCACCACAACCAACAGAAGTACCATTGAAGTCGTCCGCTGATCGGGCCCTGTTGTTGCTCTCTCGCTCCATTCAATTCTTCCCTTTGCGGGTCTTTATGGCTTGAGAAAATGCCACCATCTTGCCATAGTTCATATAAGAGTTCAAGGCCGCTGTAGCGTCCTCATTAATAACCAAGGGGATAAGGCCCTGCACGAACTGGCGCACTCTAGCCACTATAGAGGGCAACATGTAGATGCATTTTTGGACAGGCGTGTGAATATCATATGATACTCCAACACACTCATGTTACCTTACTTCAGGTTCTCAAACTCCGCGGCACAGGCTGCCTTAGTTTGGGCAGGCAAGAAATGTTCAATAAAAGCCATGGCAAACTCACACTATCTTACCGGAGGGCTTCCCTCCTAACAAGAGTCCTTCCACATTTCAAACCAAGAATAGGCCACACCATTCAGGCGGTAGGAGGCCGACTCTGCTCCCTCTGTCTCAGTAGCACGCATAACTCGGAGGGTTTTGAGCATCTCGTGAATAAAATCATGGGGTCCTCTTCCGGATCAGTAGTTGTGAATACTTGAGGGTCTAACTGGAGAAATCTGTTCACCCTGGAACTAGTGGAATCTCCTGGCGGACTAGAAGAAATGGGTGCAACATCTGATCTCTGGGCCTGGGACGCCACTATCTGAGCTAACATCTGTATGGCTCCCCTAAGATCCCCATCAGATACACCGGGATCGGAAGCCGAGGTTGAGGGTGGAACTAGAATATTAGTTAAAGGGATCGTTGCACCCTCAGTAGGTGCAAAAACTGGTGCAGTCTGACTAGGTGTAGTGGAATCAGGCAGTGCAGTAATCGGCGTAATATTCTCACCCCTCGGGTGCTCACTTCCATCATCAAGTAAAGGGTCAACTGCCACTGCTGGGGTGGCATTGGCTCCTTGGCAAGTTCTCGCTTCTTCCTTGGCGCCATATACTGAAAATTAGAGCAACGTACGAGTTAAAGGAGGAATAATCTTACAATCAACTTTATTGCACCATCTAGATCATCAAAGAATGGTATTATTCCTAAATTCCCAAGTAGTCTCCTAATTATAGATGTGGTCAACAACATATTGATAAGAAGGACTCTACTAGACATGGCTCTGAGACATCCTGGGACACTTTAATACCT
The DNA here is from genome assembly GCA_002018475.1 of Nicotiana obtusifolia. Lineage (NCBI taxonomy): Eukaryota > Viridiplantae > Streptophyta > Magnoliopsida > Solanales > Solanaceae > Nicotiana > Nicotiana obtusifolia. Next base: position 127,784 of record MCJB01003324.1, on the reverse strand, counting down.
TAGGTTCTGATACTAAGTTGTCACGCAACGGCGCTCAACCGAGATATCCCGGCCAAGCAAGCCTTTACAATACCTTCTACCCAACTCACCCATGAATATAGGAATGAATACATTCCATTAATTTGATATTAAGAGGTCATGTAGATAACACCAGTCCTTTTCCGTATGTTACGTCATTAACAAGTCTTCAAAATAGTAAATTGTACAATGATAGTTAAAATGGAACAAATGATACGATTACAACGTTTCTAGTTTAACCTTCCCAAAAATAGATACAACCCACACTATGTCTACGGAGCCTCCAACAGGAACAAAAGAGTGCTATGACAGGCTGCGTGCCTGGCATCACATAAATCCCAAAATCAATCTCCCTATCTGGCGGGACACCAATGCTGAGGCACTCACATTTGAGTATGTGCTTATTGTGAATGAATTTCTGGAGGTATTTCTGGATGAGTGCTATGACAGTGTCAGCAACAAGGATCGACATCACATCAGATGTTGCTCGCAATAATCTCATCCCATTTAAGGGGAAAACATCTCAACACACCAATCTCATCCCGTATAAGGGGAAATAGTCTCATCACATTAACACGGGGATTTGCCCCTTATTCACTCCTACACCGGCACGTGTAGTTACAGGGTTAGGTTATTCCAACCTACCCTTCCTCGGTGGCTAAACGATACTCCCAAGGCATTTTTTATTAAAAGTATTTACCACTCAATTCATTACTATTACATGTCATTTATTTTATTGGCATCATTGGCCATAATGCAATATCACTATTGGCACATTGGCCTCACTCCATAATTCAAGCTTACTATTCAACTTTCAATCATTGACATGGATAATCAACAACAAGGCCATTCAAATAAAGACTTTAAACACATACTTGAGCAAATTAGGGTCTTAGGCACATATGATCTCTTATACAATTCGATGTGATCTCTAGACCACCTTCCTTTCTCTCTAAGATGTATGTTTGAATCTTCGAAAATGGCCCTTAACATTGTTTTATAAGAATGAGGTCGGGATTATAAAACAAGAAAAATGAAGCTCCGAAACACAATCTGCGATCGTATATGCGACCGTATAATGCTTCTACAATCCGCAAAATGGGGCCGCGAAATGGCCCTTTGAAACTGTGCAATTCTGCTCCATTCAGCTCCCAGTCTATTGTCCGCAGACCTGTTATGCTCTCGCATAATGCTCCGCAAAAAATCCCTACAAAAAATCCTAGGCTGGTTCCACGGTCGATGTGCGGCCCGAAAAATGATTTTTGCAATCGCATAGTGAATGCACAATACCATCAAAACCTGCCCAGTTCTCTGCTTCACTCAGTGGCTATTATGCGGCCCGTAGAATGATCTATGGCCGCATAGTGGGCCGCAGAAATGCCTTTTTTTGCGAAAATTTTTCCTTTACTCCCCAGTGCAATTTTCAACAGATACGTCTACTTCGGCACCACAATACCCCGGGTTTTAGGTAAAATATTTACGGGGCATTACAATTCCATCTCTTTCATTCATGTCGAGCAGATTTATTGATTTCTAAGTTTGAGCCTTTGTATCTTGGTTCTCTCACAAATGATGAGGACACGCTCTACTGGATCAGCCGAGTAAAAACTCGTGCCTCTTGCTAGAGCCACGATAGGCCGAGGCCGAGGAGGGGCACTTGTCGTAGCTAGAGCACCTGCCGAAACAGTAGTTGAGTAACTACCAGTAGCTCCGATTAGGGGCCAGGCACCAGAGGCACCTGTTGTTACCCCCGAACATTAGTAGACATTAGCGTTATTCCCGAGCATGTTTGGTACGTTGGCTAAGACAGGATTGATTTCCATTCGCCAGCTACTTCATGGATTGGGGGAGGAACTCAAACACTCGCCGCCCATACTCCAGAGTAGCAAGCTCATGTAAGAGTTACTCCGGGTGTGGTGCCAGTATAGCCAGTTATTCTGATTCAGCGTGATGACAGGCCAGGGGCATCAGAGGAGGAGCAGAAGTGTGACGACCTAGTAGGTCATTTTGAGTCTAGCCCTTATTTCCGTGTTTCGAGACCTTTATTAGCTCAATATAGTGTTTCTCAATTTTCACGTGCATTATGTGTCTTTTTTTTTTTTTAACGATTTTATTTGGAAATTTGAAGAAAACATGATTTTTATCTTTAAAAATAACTTGAGTCGACAATGGTTAACATTTTGTGTAAACGACCCCAAATCGGTATTTTGATTATCGCGGTGGGTCCATAAAGGGATTTTGGACCTGGGAGTATGTCCGGAATTGTATTAGAAAGTCACTAACTAAATTTGACTTGATTTTTGAAAAGTAGTAATTTCAAAGTTTAAAGATTTCCTAAGTTTGACAGTACGTTGACATTACCGCTACCGGGTGCAGACTTGGCATAGGTTTATTTTTCTATTTAAACCTTGTCTGCATAATTTGGTGCAGAACAGAATTCATTATATAAGATTCAGACGCCGGGTTGTGAATTTGGAAGTTCTTGAGTTTCTTTGAAAATTTCATGCGTTTTGATGCCCGATTCGTAGTTCTATGTGTTATTTTGGTGTTTTGATCGTACGAGCAAGTTCGTGTGATGTTATTACACTTGTGTGCATGTTTAGTTTTGAGCCCGAGGGGCTTGGGTTGGTTTCGGATATGCTACGGACCATTTGAACTTAGGAAAAAATTGTTGGTTCAACTATCTATTGATATCTGGTATTTTGTGCTTCGCAATCGCGAAGGGGAAATTGTTCTGGGGACGACCAACCTCGGAGAACGCGACCGACGCTCAACCGAGATAACCCGACCGAGCAAGCCTGCTAGATTTCCTCCTACCTAACTCACCCATAAATAAAGAAAAGGTAAACTTCATTAATTAACACCAAGAGGGTTTATGAACAAACCTAATTTCCTAACAATTTGTTACTTTATTTATAATGTCTCAAAATACATATACTTTCATAGTTGAAGTGGAATATGTAATACACATACGAAACTACTATGCTGACCTTCCAAATACTAATATACAATGCACACCATGTGTACAGAGCATCTAATAGATACAAAAGAGTACAATGATAGTGCCGACAATAAGGCTCTGGCTATACCTCAAAACATAATACACATACAACAAAAGATGCACGACCCCGAAATAAAGTGGGTCAAACCAAGCCAACCGGGAAAAGAGTGTACCGCTATCACCGGTAGATGCCCTCTGCCTTGGAACCAGCTACATCCATTAAAGATGCAGTGCCCCCGGAAACAGGGGCGTTAGTACACGTTGAATAATACTAGTATGAAATCCAAACACCTATGCAAGGACATGTAGATACAACATGACTATGATGACTCATGGTAATAATAGAAGGCTTAGTTAGCCGTCAAGACCATAGAAAATTTATTAAGACCTTTCAATAACATGCATAAATTCTTAAGTTGGGGATCCTCTACAACTACATTTACACAAAGCGACCCTGCCGCCTCACCCCCAATTTATGCGGTTCGAGGTGCAAGCACAAGACCGAAAACTCTATGCAAAGCCGCCTCGCCGCCTCACCCTAATGTATACAGGTGTATTCACATTATCACAAACTCTACACAAAGCGGCCCTACTGCCTCAACCGAATGTATGTGGATGGAGGTGTATTTACAATACCACAACTCTACACAAAGAGACCCTGACGCCTCAACCCCAACGTATGCGGGTGGAGGTGTATTCACAATGCCACACTTCGGATTCCCAAGACGATAATAAATTTTACAAAAGAGTTCCCTTTCAAATCAACCATTTGGCACCTTTAGCCATAGCAAGTGTAGGTTCATAAGGTTTCCTCAAAAGAGAAATAAGTGTTTAATCACATTGATTTCATACAAGATCTTCTTCCCAAAAGGGGTATAAGATAATTAAGTGAAAAATAAAGAATCATTAACACATGAGGGTTCTAACAAGTTATACCAATCGGAAATCAATTATCAATTTGAATAGCGTTCCATATTCAAACTTCACACAATGGATTTTTGTAAGAACATGGGAATTCCAGTACAAGAAAAAGAGTTTGGCCTTCATACCTCTCTTTGAGATTTCCTTACTTCACTACACTATTCCGAAAATCCTAGCAACTCCGATCTATTTAAATACATTGCAATATTGAACGCAAATTAGGAGGGAATTCATGGTTCCAGCTCGTTTGAGCATTTTATCAAACAATATATGGGTATTATGAGTTCAAGGTCCTCCTATGGTGGATTCCCTCATTTCACTACCCAATGACTACCAAATTGAGCTGAACTATCTTCCCACATGCATAATGAACAACTCCCACAACCAAGAATTGCTTGGCTTATTACCTATTTTCAATTTAATCTAGAAATTGAAGACTGCGGCTAGAATCTTACCTTTTTGGTTGAAGACCTTGTGAGTTACCCTTTTGAATCTTCAAATCTTGAGCAAAGATTGAAGAACAATGACTTGAAAATTCCTTTTCTCACTCTATACCACCTTCCTCTCGCTAAAATATAAGTTTCAACCTTAAAAAATGATCCCTAAGATTGTTTTATAAGAACAAAGTTGGGTTTATAAATCCAAAAAAATGAAGCCCCGATGCAGATCTGCGGTCGCATATGCAACCGCATAATGCTTCTACGATCCGCAAAATAGGCCGCATAATGGTCCTCCGAAACTGGGCATTTCTGCCTCACTCTGCGACATGTCTGTAGTCCGTAGCGCCCGCAGAACTTTCCTTCAGAAATTTTCATTCTTGGTCTGTGATGGGTTGTGCAGCCTACAAAATGATTATGCAGACACATAATGGGCAGCATAATGGTCTAAAAGGTTACCCAAATTTTTGCTTCAATCTGCTGCAGATCTGCGGTCCAGATCAGTTCTGCGATCGCAGAATGGACCGCAGAAACCCCCTGCACTTACAAATAATCTTCGACTCCCCAATGCATTGTGCAACCCAAAAATTTTGAACTGAATGCGAGAATGCGACATAACAAAATCATCAACGCATTAGTCTACCTCGTCATCACGAAACCTCGAGTTTAATGTGAAATTTATTAGGGCCTTACAAATTTCTTCTACGGGAACGCGAAGTAATGGATAGATTACCCTTTATGAACGTGATCATACTCACGTGAAGGCGATGGTTTAATGGGTATGGTGGTAGGTTGTGCTATACTATATGCGAACACGAGCTTAGGCTCGCGAACTCAAAGGCCATGTAGGTGGGCAATCGCGAATGCGGAGCTTATCTCACGAACACGAAGGCTACTTGGGCTACTATGCTTCCTGATCGCATCAGGTATCTCGGGAACATGACGAACAACTGACGTCCACTGATTTAAACTTCTACAAATTGGGATTCTTCTCATTTTTCACCATTTTCAAGTTTGACCTCGCCCTAGAGGCGAATTGGAAGCGATTTTTCATCCCATCAGCTTACATTAGTGCACCTCCAATATAGAGTTATCAGGGTAGTTATCGAAGCCAACAGGGCCAGTTCCAAGATTAGCAGTCACAGTAGCTGAGGGCTTGTTATACTTGTGTAGATCCATGGCACCTTGCTAGATTTTGCCCTGGGTCACATGGCAGCATGCCACAATAGAGTTCTCTTGCCATGGTTCCGGCACCAGTTGCTTCGCTGCCCGCTCAGCCAGCTAAAGGCGGGGGTTCGGTTGCTAGAGGAGGAGGTCAGGCCATTGTAGGTTGAGGCCAGCCAGCTAGAGGCTGTTCGAGAGGCGGAGGTCAGAATGCTAGGCCTAGCCCCATTTTTATGCGTTTCTCGCTAGACCTGAGGTAGATTAATCTGACACCATCATCACAGGTATTGTTCCAGTTTGCCATAGAGATGCTTTAGTTCTATTAGATCCGTGCTATACTTATTCCTACGTGTCATCCTATTTTGCTTCAAATCTAGTTATGCCTTGTGATTCTTTGAGTGCTCCTGTATATGTTTCTACGCCTGTGGGAGATTATATTGTTGTAGATCGTGTTTATAGCTCGTGTGTGATTTTTATCGGGAGCCTTGAGACTAGTGTAGATCTTCTACTTCTTCATATGGTGGACTTTGATGTTATTTTGGGCTTGGATTGGCCATCACCATATCACGCTATATTTGATTGTCACGCTAAGACAATGACCTGAGCCATGTCAGGGTTGCCTCGATTAGAATGGATAGGGACCCCAAGCCATTCTACTAGTAGGGTTATTTCATATGTGAAGGCTTGGCCTATATTCGTGATCCTAGTGCGAAGGTTCCTTCCATGGATTCAGTACTAGTCATGCGGGAGTTTCTAGAGCTGTTTCCTGCAGATTTGCCAGGGATGGCACCAAACAAAGATATCGACTTCTGTGCTTACTTGGCTTCGGGCACTCAACCCGTTTCTATTCCACCATACTGTATGGCCCCAGCTGAATTGAAGGAACTAAAGTAGCAGTTGTAGGATTTCCGTGATAAGGTATTCATTAGACCTAGTGTCTCGCCCTGGGTGCACCATTGTTGTATGTGAAGAAGAAGGATGGTATGATGAGGATATGTAATGATTATCGGCATTTGATCAAAGTCATTATCAAGAACAAGTATCCTCTGCCGAGGATTGATGACTTATATATTCAGCTTTAGGGTGCCAAAGTGTTTTCGAAGAGTGATTTGAGATCGTGCTACCATCAATTGAAGATTAGGGTGTTGGATGTCCCCTAGACAACTTTTGGGACTCAATATGGGCATTATAAGTTTCTAATGATGTCATTAGGTTTGACAAATGCTGCAGCATCATTTATGGATTTGAGGAATCGGTATTCAAGCCCAATCTGGATTCTTTTGTGATCGTCTTCGTTGATGATATTTTGGGATACTCCCATAGTGGAGAGGAGCATGAGCAGAATCTTAGGATTGTACTTCAGACCTTGAGAGATAATAAGTTATATGGCAAGGCCATGAAGTGTGGGTTTTGGTTGGATTCGGTTGCCTATTTGGCCATGATGTATCTTACGAGTGTATAAAGGTGGATACTAAGAAAATTGAGGCAGTTCAGAAGTGGCCTATACCTACTTAAGCCACAAAGATTCGGAGCTTCCAAGATTTGGAGAGTTATTATCGTCGAATTACGGAGGGATTTTCATCTATTGCAGTGCAATTGACTCGATTGACCCAGAAGGGCGCCCCATTCAGGTGGCCTGACGAGTATGAGTTGAGCTTTCAGAAGTCGTAGATTGCTTTAGCTATAGCTCCAATATTGGTGTTGCACATAGGTTTGGGATCCTACCCCGTGTATTGTGATGTATAGCATATTGGCCTTTGTGTAATATTGATGCAGAATAGTAAGGTGATTGCATATGCGTCTCGGCAATTGAAGGTTCATGAGAAGAATTACCCTGTTCATGACATAGTGTTGGCAGCTATTGTTTATTTGTTGAAGATTTGGAGACATTACCTCTATGGCGTATCGTGTGAGGTATTCACATATCAATAGAGTTTACAACACTTTTTCAACCAAAAGGATCTAAAAATTTGAGGTAGAGCAGGTAGTTAGAGTTGTTAAAATACTATGATATCACCATTGTGTACTATCCTCGGAAGGCCAGTGTGGTGGCCTATGTCTTGAGTAGAAAGGTTGTGAGTATGGTTAGCCTTGCATATATTCTCGTCGGTGAGACACTGCTAGCATCAGATGTTCAAGCCTTGGCAAACTAGATGTTTCGGAGCCTAGTCGGGTTATTGCTTTCACGATCTCTTGGTCTTCTTTGTATGAGCGCATTAGAGATTGTCAGTATAACGACCCCTATTTGCTTGTCCTTAAGGACAAGGTGCAGCATGGTGATCCCAATGAGGTTTCTATTGGAGATGATGGGGTGTTGCCTATGCAGGGTCGGATTTGTGTTCCCAATGTTGATGGGATGCGTGAGTTGATTCTTGAGTATGCTCACAGTTTGCGGTATTCCATTCATCTAGGTGCCGCCAAGATCTATCGGGATTTGAGGCAGCATTATTGGTGGAGAAAAATGAAGAAAGATATATTTGAGTATGTGGCTCAGTGTTTCAATTGCCAGTAGGTGAAGTACGAGCATCAGAGGCCTGGCGGTTTGCTTTAGAGATTTCAGATTCCCGAGGGAAAGTGGGAGCGTATTACCATGGATTTCGTTATTGGGCTCCCACAGACTTTGAAAAAGTTTGACGTAGTATGGGTCATTGTGGATTGGTTGACCAAGTCGGCACATTTCATTCCACTGGCGACTACCTATTCTTTAGAGCAGCTGGCTGAGATCTATATCGACGAGATTGTTCGTCTTCACAGTTTGCCAGTGTCCTTTATTTCTTATCAGGGCACACAGTTCACATTGCATTTCAGGAGGGCCGTACAACGTTAGTTAGGCACACAGGTTGAGTTGAGTACAACATTTATTCCCAGACAGATGAGCAGTCCGAGCGAACCATTCAGATATTAGAGGACATGCTTCCCACCTATGTTACGGATTTTAGGGGTTCATGGGATCAGTTCTTGCAGCTTGTGGAGTTTGCCTACCATAGCAGTTCCCAATCGAGTATTCAGATTGCTCCTTATAAGCCCTTATATGGGAGGCGGTGTCGTTCTCTTGTTTGTTGGTTCTACTCGGGGAAGGCTTAATTGTTGGGTACTTATTTGGTTTAGGATGCCTTGGAAAAGGTCAAGATGATTTTTGATCGGCTTCGTACGGCATAATATAGGTAGAAGAGTTATGCCGATTGGAGAGTTCGTGATGTTGCATTCATGGTTGTAAAGAGGGTTTTGCTCCAGGTTTCACCCATGAAGGGTGTGACGAGGTTCGGAAAGAAGGGCTAGTTGAGCCCTAGGTATATCAAACCCTTTGAGATCCTCGAGAGAGTGGCCTACAAGCTTGCATTGCCACCAAGCTTATCAGCCGTTCACTCGATGTTCCATGTTTCCATGCTCCGAAAGTATCACAGTGATCCGTCCCATGTATTTAAATTTCAACTTAGTCCAATTGGACAAGGATTTGACTAATGAGGAGGAGCCGGAGGCTATTCTAGCACGATAGGTCCAGAAGTTGAGGTATAAGTGTTATCCCGCTGTTAGAGCGCAATAGAGAGGTTAGCCAATCGAGGCAGCTAAGTGGGAGTCCGAGTTTAATATGCGGAGTAGATACCCCTACCTTTTTTCCAGTCTAAGTACTTTTGGTTGTCCGTTCAAGGATGAACATTTCTTTTAGAGGTAAATAATGTGACGACTCGATAGCTCGTTTTGAGTTAAAGCCCTTATTTTTATGTTCCGAGACCTTTTTTAGATCCATTTATTATTTCTCGATTCTTGTGCACATTCCTCCAGAAAGATTTTATGTGAAAATTTGAAGAAAACATGATTTTTAGCTTTAAAATTACTTGAGTTGACAACGGTAAACATTTTGTGTAACACAACTCCGGATTGGTATTTTGACGATCCCATGGGTCCGTATCGTAATTTTGGACCTGGGCGTATGCGTAAAATTTAATTTGAAAGTCTCTAAATTAATTTGACTTGATTTGTTGAAAACTACCGAGTTCAGACTTGGCGTGGGTCAATTTTACAAGCTGCAAAATTTGGTGCAAAACGGAGTTGATTTGATAGGATTTGGACGCTCAGTTGTGGATTTGGATGCTCAGTTTTGAATTTGGAAGTTCATGAGTTTCTTTGAAAAGTTCATGCATTTTGATGTCCGGTTCATAGTTCTAGGTGGTATTTTGGTGCTTTGGTCGTTGAGCGAGTTCGTATGATGTTATTACACTTATGTGCATGTTCGGTTTGGGGCCCGCGGGGCTAGGATGAGTTTCAGATAGGCTACAGACCATTTGAACATAGAAAAAAGTTACCTGACGCCCAGTGATTTAGGCTTCTAAAAATTGGGGCTCTTCTCATATTTCACCATTTTCAAGTCTGAGCTCGGCTTAGAGGCGATTTTGAAGGGATTTTTCATCCCAACTTCATAGGTTAGTAGATTCTAACATGTTTCCTTACATTTCCATAAACACCCAATGATTTTTAACCTTTAATCTATGACTTTTCATGGTAGTGATTAGGGATTTCGGTAGAAATTGGGGATTTTGAGAAATTGAGATTTAGACCTCAAATTGAGGCCGGATTTCGAAACTAATCACATAACCGGGCACGGGGGTGAATTGGTAATTGTATTTTGTTCCGCATCTCGGATTTTGACCAAGCAACCCTGGGGTAGACTTTTGTTGACTTTTTGCAAAAATATTAAAGATTGAATCTTTTCACTTATGGGTAGCTTCTAAAGCCTATTTTTAATTATTCCGGATAATCTAGAGGAAAAGCCGCAATTGAGCATTCATTTGGTTGCGCAGTGAGGTAAGTATCGTGGTTAACATTGATTTAAGGGATTAGGACTTGTTGGTCGATTTGCTACGTGGTTTATTTGTCGGGACAACGTATATTTGAGGTGACGAGTATCTATGTGTTGTCATTGTGTTAAAGCATGCGGGTGGAAATTGTTTCTTTGTATTATATTGTTTCATTGATTATGTTTTCCACGTTTAGGTTAGATTATTACTTTTGTTAATTATTCATTTCGTATTTATTGTTTACTTCAAAGATGTTGAATATTTTGAAAGTTGAGTGTTAAATCATGGCACCATTATTGAAGTAAATTACTTTATGCCTTGCATTTGTTATTTGAATTTGTATTGTTTCTTGGTGAGGAAGAGAGAAAAGCGTGAAGGGTGTTGTTGTGCCTTATTTTCGTTCATTATCATCTATTGAGAGGTTCGAGAGTAAAAGCATGAAGGGTGATGCCGTGCCTATGAGTAAAAGCACGATAGGTGATGCCATGCCATTTCATTAATGATATTACATAGTGAGGACGAGAGTAAAAGTATGAAGGGCGATGCCGTGCCATTTTCATATTATTGCCTTATTTGATTTCCGATTTTGGTGATTTACATGCTTATATTGCTGCGTATTTCGGAAGATGTTATTTTGTGATTTCGTACTTGTCGTTTTTATAATATTTCCCCTTTCGTGTGTCCCCTGCCAGTTAACATTTTGTCCTTATTCTTGTTATTTTGCTGCTTTATATATACTTGTACAAGGTTTTTATGTAGGTGTCTTGTCATAGCCTCGTCACTACCTCGTTGAGGTTAGGCTCGACACTTTACAGAGTGGATTGGGTTGGTCGCACTCATACTATACTTCTGCACTTCTTGTGCAGATAATGGTATTGGTCCCAATGGTGCTTAGAGGTGCGTTGGCTCGGATCACATTCACTTCGGAGACTTGAGGTAGATCTGCTGACGTTCGCAGGCCTTGAAGTCCCTTTCCATTTCCTATCTTTACTGTTTATCTCCTTCGAATAGTTGTATTTATTTCAAAATATGCTTGTAGACTTCTAGTTGCTCATGTACTTGTGACTCCGGATTTCTTGGAGTAGTTAGCATCGTGTTTCTTTTATTCACTAAGTTAAATTTAGAATTTATTTCTCGTTTAAATCGGATGTGTTTCGGATGGCCTACGTTCCATCTATCCTTGCTTTGAATTTGCCGCCAGCTGTATCTGGTGGTCTTCATCATGGTCGCGACGGAACAATAGCGTTCGCATAGAGATGCTATGGGAGCAGGCATTTTGCTCTTCACGGGCGCGATGAGGAGACCGCGTTTGCGAAGCTTGGGGGACCTTTGTCTTCGCGTTTGCGTGATGGTTTATGTGATCGCGTATAAAGGATCCTGGAAAGGGGCATCGGGATTTGTTAACCGCGTTTATGTGAGAGGAAACACGTCTGCATAGTGTAATAGAGATTGAGTTAGAGAGCTCATTTTCACATGTTAGATTGGGGTAAGTATTCTTTATCCGGATTTGATTATATTTCATGACTACATCTTTGTCTTTATCACTAAATTAGTGATTTGAATTGGAGAAATTGAGGATTTTTGTGAAAACTTTCTAAATTGTAAAATGAGGATTTGTAGGCTGATTTGATGTCAGAATTGGATAATTTTTATATGGTTGGACTCGCATCGGAATGGATTTTTGGATTTCATGAGTTTTGTCCAGTTCAGAAGTGCGGACCTGGGGTTGACTTTTTAGATTTCATTAAAGATCGAATCTTAATTTTCCAGAATTGTTAACTATGGTTTTTATTTACGATATTAAGTTATTTTGGCTAGATTCGAGCGATCTGGAAGTTGTTTCACATGAGAAGGTCATTTTAGATTATTGATTTAGTGTCTTTGAGGTAAGTATCTTCCCTAAGTTTGTGTGGGAGAACTATCCATTAGGATTTTGGATTGTGTTATTTGAATTATGTGAAAGATGTATACGCGAGGTGACGAGTGCGTACTCACACTTATATGTGAAAATTGACTGATTTAGACTCTTTGGCTTCTTTCATGTATTTATTTGAAGTTTTTAGCACATGGTATATCTTTTATTTTTCAAGTTTTCTCTCACATGCTTTATATTTGAAGTTGTTAGCTCATGTCATATCTGTTACATGCCAAGTTTACTCTTATATGCTCTATTTGAAGTTGTTACCTCTTTTATTATTATGTATCTTCCTCTATTTTTTAGTTATTCTTAATTGAAATTGTTGTTACATGATATCCTTTCATTGTTAGGTTATTCTCATGCATTTAGACGTAGTTGCTAGTTCATGCCTTCTCCTCCATTGTTAGCTTATTTCAAACATCAGAATTTAAAGTTTGTCATTTCTTGGAAATAACTTAATTCGTGATTTTATTCGTAAGTAATTAATTGAAGTTGAAGTTATTCAAAGCCATTAACATGTTTTAGATGAAGTTTTTGTTTAAAGGATTATTGGTCATTGTTAAGTTACTTTCCCCGTTAATTTTGTTGCTATTGAGATTTTGTACACATCGTGATTGAGCCGTGTGCTATGTGTTGTGGTGATATTGGTATTTTTGTGATAAAGAGGTTTTGGCCTTTAGGCACTTGTGTTACGCGTTGATATGTCGTATTGTTTTGAAGTTAGCACATGTGAATTTGTTTTGTGAGTTGATTTTTGTTATGTGGAGTATACGGGTGGCATCCAATTGTTGTCATTATGCTTAGCATAAGGGTGGAATTTCATTATTGATGATTGCGCAGAGTGATATTGTTGGCTAATTATATTGTCAGGGCGGAGTGGTACGGGTGGAAATCGGAGAGATTCAGGCTGTTATTATGTTAAATGTCTGGGTAGAGTGATAAGGGTGGCTATTGTGATATTACTAATACGGAGAGAAAATGGTGGCTATGTCAGGGATGATATGTGATGGCCTGGGGGCATTATGTTGATGATAGACGTGTTGATAGTGAGATTTTCCTTGTGCATGTCATGCGCCTTGCATGACTTGATGTGTTGCTTTCAATGAGCTACTCGATGTCTTTGATCTGACTTGTTGATTCGGACTGTAGTAGGACACTTGCACAAGCATACACCGTAGCATACGTTTACACCGGTTCAGGAGTATGAAACTTGACTTCTATTGATCATGTCCATGTATTATTATATTAGCTACTTTCATTATAATATTAAGCTTGTGACCACGCCGAGCGGATTGGGATATTGAGCCTGTGACCACGCCGGGTGGATTATGATATTGAGCCTTTGACCACGTTGGGTGGATTATAATATTAAGCATGTGATTGTGACGGGCAGATTGAGATATTGGCACGTGAATATTCCGTGCGATCGTGATTGATAATTTGGGCATGAGGTGGAGTGAGCATATGATTTGTGATTTGGGACACGTGACTTGCGATAATGAGATGAGGTATCTTGGAGTAATTCGTTGTGAGACTTGTGTTACAATGGCTTTATTAATTGGTTGTCATTTGTTTTACTTATTTAGTTTCACTGGTAGTTTAACGGTATTCTTATTACTTTCCTGTTTATATCACACGTTGATTCTTGTTGCCATTTACTGATTTCTGCTTTCAATATTAGCTGTATACTTCTATGCTGCATATGTTATTTTGACTAGTAGTTGTCTTGACTCGTGCCTCATCACTACTCCACCGAGGTTATTGATACCTACTGAGTACCGACCATGGTGTACTCATACTACACTTCTTCACATCTTTTGCAGATCTAGATACTAGAGATATCGAATTTAGGTAGAGTTAGCTTCTTGATCGCAAGGATTCAAGGTAGAGCTGCTTGGTCATCGCAGTACGTTGGAGTCCGTTCCTTTTTATTGTACTGTCAGATTGTTATCAGAAAAGTATCGCATTTTGATTTTGAGATCTTTCAATGTGTTCAGCTAGAGTTTGTGACTCTGTATATTCTTGGAAGGTTGTTGTGATTATTGCCGCGTAGGCTTGTTTTAACTTTATTTCGATTATTATATTAAATTCTATTTTATAATATCATTGTTAAAGTGGCTTAATTGTTGTAAGTAATCGGCTTACCTAGTCTTAGAGACTAGGTGCCATCACGACGCCTAAAGCGAGGTTTTGGGTCGTGACAAGCGCCATCATGATCTTTTTGTTGGGAATTTGGGCTGTGGCAATTCCCAACTTTTTTTTACCTTCACGACCTTATCTTAAAGTCCAGGTTCTAAAATAATACTTATTCAATTCGTATTTTTATCTATCCCAAGTTGTTGATCTACAATAATACTCACTTCGTTCCTGTAATGACCTTCCCAGTTGTTTTGTGCATTTGTATTTTGTTCAGCAGTTTGAAGTCTTGAGTACCTTTATATGATATATTATGACTTGTGTAAATCGTCAATTTTGGTTTTCAAGTGATCCAGAGTTTATTTGGAAGAATGATTCTCAACTAGGAAGCATTAAGTTGGAAGTGTTGACCAAGTTTGACCTTTTAGTATTTGATCTCGGATCATAATTTTAATGGGTTCGTTAGGTCCGCATGGTGATTTTGGACTTGGGCGTATGCCCGGAATTGCATTTGGATGTTTCTAGAAAGTTGCGGCTCTATTTGGCGAAAGTTGGAAATTTGAAGGTTTGGAATGTTCATAGGTTTGACCGCGAGGTGACTTTGAGGATGTCGGGTTCAAATTATGGTTCCGGGAATTGGAATAGTCTAGTTATGTAATTTGGAACTTGTGTGCAAAATTTGATGTCATTCCGGGTTGATTTGATATGGTTCGGCACGAGTTTTGGAAGGTGGAAGTTCAAAAGTTCATTACGTTGGATTTGATGTGCAATTCATGGTTTTGATTTCGTTATAAGTGATTAGAGGACTCAAGTAGGTCTGTGTTATGTCTTGGGACTTGTTGGTATGTTCATACGGGGTCCATAGGGGCTCGCGTGAGTTTCAGATAATTTCGATGTTCTTTGGCACTGCTGATTTCTAGTGTTTCAGACCTTCTTCGTGATCGTGAAGATTGGGTCGCGATCGCGTAGTCTATTGTGGGAGTTGGGTATTTCCCTCATCGTGTTCGCGACTGCACAATCCGATGGTAAGCTATAATTATGCATTTTAGTCACTTATTGCACTCTAATTCACTACAGTTTATTCATGTTGGAGCTTTAATTGATAATGTTTTGCACTTATTGTGCGTTTTATGCCTTGTTGGAGTGATTCCGAGCTATGTAGATGTTATGGAATGAATTCGAGCTATTTGGAGCTTTGAAGTCTGAGTAAAAGCCCAAGGGATTAAGTCGGGATCGTGTTGGGGGTTGAGGACCAAGTCTGGATGTCAAAAATAGAGATTTGATCTGTACTCTGAGAAATTGTAAGGCCCCCTTTATATTTACCTAAATCCCGGGGGTTTATGCTGCTGAGGCAGACTTATGCGTTGATTATTGTAGAGATTTTTCGCGGCGAGCTTACCACCGCGGTACGGACTTTTTGGGTTGAACAGTGCGTTGGGTAGTTAAAGAAAACTTTTAGTAGTGCAAGGTGTTTTCTACTTTCCATTCTACGATCGCAGAAAGGATATGCGGACTGCAGATCTGCCGCAGAATGAAGCAGGAACATGAGCTAATTTAAGGACCATTATAAGGTCCATTTTACGGCAGCATAATCATTTCGTGGGCCATAGAATCCATCGCAAATCAAACATAAAAATTTCCGGAGGAAAGTTCTGCGGCGCATGATGCTGTCCATTCGGCGGGCCGCAGAAGCATTATGCGGTCGCATATGCAACCACATATCTGCATCGACACTTCATTTTTTAAAATTCTTTTAACCCGGTGCTATTTCGATATATAGTCATTGAAGAACATTTGTAAGGTATAAACCTGATGTTTTTATAGAAAGGAAGTGCCATAGAGTGAGAGGGAAAGTTCCTAAGATTACTGTCCATCAATTCTTGCTCAAAGTTGGAGAATTCACAAGGAGAAACTCACAACTTCTTCATGCAGTAGGTAAGGTTCCATGTCCTAGTCTCTATTTCGATTTGGGGTAGAAGATGGTTAATGTGGGGTGTGATTCTTGGGTGTGAGAGTGTATCTATGCATGCATGTACAATGATGAGTTGTGGGAAGGTAGTTGAGCTCAAATGGGTAGACCTTGGGTTGTGGGGTGAATGAAATTCCCCATAGGCGAAGGTAGAAATCATAAAGCTCATTTAGTGTTTGATAAAATGCTCAATTGAGCTAGAAGTATGAACTCCTTCTTAGTTTATGTTCAATTTTGCTATATTTCTAAATAGATCAAAGTTGCCAGGATTCCCTGGATTGTGTACTGAATCAAGGAAAGCTCAAAGTGAGGTATGTTGGCTAAGCTCCTCTTTTAGAATTGAACCTCGCAATGGCCTTGTATGTCCTGTGTTGCTCATGATAAATTGATTATGCCGAATAAGCCTTATGTCAAAAGATACATGCGTTCAATATGTATTCCAAATGCTCTTGTTATGTTAACTATTTGAGAATGTGATTTAAGCATTGGGTTGTGTGTTAATATGTTATGACTTAAAAACGCGATTCTATTTAAAGCTATCGTGTCGAATTGTGTAAGAAATCACATGTGCCTAAGACCCTTAATTGATCAAATGCGTACTTAAAGTCTTGAATGGAAATGTTTGTTGCTGACGATCGGTGATGATGTTTGAAAGTGAAATAGTAAGCGTGAAATATGAATTACGGCCAACGTACCAAGAACGCCATTAAAAATTATGGCTGCTAGTGCCAGTGAAATGGAACGATGTGTAAAAGATTATGAAAGGGGTATGGAATCTGTTAAATAATAAATGTTTGGGAGTATCCTTTAGTCACCGAGGAAGGGTAGGTCAAAATAACCTAACCCCGAAACTACACGTGCCAGAGTAGGAGTGATTGAGGGGTAAATCCCCGTGTTAAGGTGATGGGGTTGTTTCCCCTTATATGGGATGAGAATGATGTGTTGGGACGTTTCCGCCGAATAGGATGAGATTATTGCTAGCGAGATGTGATGTGATGTCGACCCACATGGCATTGTGGTGAGATGGCTTAGCCGGTCAGGCTGAGATCGTGCTCCTTGCCGCACACATGGTGGTAATGTGAGTAGATATCTCGGGGTGAGATGGCTTAGCCGATCGGGCAGATATCGGACTCCATGCTAAAAACGCGGTGGTATATCGGTGCTAAGGATCTCCCAACATAAAAAGATTGGAACATACTTTAAATTTTACCTTTCCCCTAACTTGACACCTTGATGCTGTTTGGGTCGCTTGATGATTTCATGTTTCCTTCTCCATTTATTGTTATTCGTTATGTTGAGAGAGTGTTTAGCTTTACATGCTAGTAGTATTACATATGTAATAACGTCCCTTTTTCCGAGGGTGCTGCATCTTTAATGGATACAGGTGCCATAGCAGTTGGTATTGATCCGTGACAGCAGCACACCCTCTCCTCAGCTGACTTGGTGAGCCCCACTTCATTTCAGTGTCTTGTATCTCTTGTCCTTTCTACATAGCATTTTCAAGTATAGCAGGGCCTTGTCGCTAGTGCTGTCTTAGCACTCTTTTGTTTATGTTATAGGCTCCGTAGACATGGTGAGGGTTGTATCTTGTTTTGGGAAAGTTAAACTAGATTTGTTGAAATCATATCACATGTTCCACTTCAGCTCCGAATGTACAGGGTACTATTTTGGAGATTTGTTAATGGTGTAACTAATGGAAATGAACTGGTGTTATTAACATGACCTCTTACTTTCTAACTAATGAAAAGTATCTTCTCTTTATTCATGGGTGAGTTGGGTAGATGGCATTTTGTAGGCAAGCTCGACCGGGATATCTTAGTTGAGTGTCGGTCTCGCTCCCCAAGGTTGGGCCGTGACAGGGATCCCTACTGACGCGACGCGTGGGGCATGACGCTTGTACAAATTCTTGCTATCTGTCAGATGTCAGCTCTCTATATTTCCCCACTAATTCCCAGCATGGCGCGTCGCCCCACGCGGCGCGCCTGTGCAATTTTTACAGAGTTATTTTCCTATTTCGGATAAAATAGGAAGAAGGTGGTTTCGACTGGGCCAGACCCTAGATGGTATAAATACATAAAAATAACGTTATTTTTCGGACTTTTTGACACATATTCGGCCTAAGGAAGCTAAGGAGGAGTGGAAAGAACATGAGCACAAGGATTTCATCATTCCTTCCTCACTCAAGACAAGAGTTTGGATAGAATTTAAGTTTTCCTCTTATTTAACTTTATTTTTGATGAATTGCTCAATATCTATGGAGTAGTTCTTCTTTAGGGTTTGGTGGATTTGGTGTATTGATGATTGTTTGGGGATTAAAACTCTAGTTTTATGCATTGAAGTGCTTTTGGATGATTTAATTGATGCATCTATATTCAGTTGTTCATGTAATCCAGTGAGGCATAACTTGTGATATCTTTGCATTATATTGTTGGTTGAGTTTATTAATTCTTCATAGTAATCGAAAGAGGCTAGTTGAATCATTGATTAAACCTAGATAGGAGAATAATCGAAAGAGGTTTTCCTAAAGACTAATCCACAGCGCATTCTTGCATATCTTCACGGGATTAAATTGGTTCATCATGTGAGGTTAAGACTTAATCGAGAGAGGAGTTTTGCTGAGCATTTGAACTAATAATTGCTGAATTTGATAGAGTCACTTGAATGTCAAAAGTGAATTATCTAGAGTTAGATCCCGAACATTTATCTTGCACCTTTCCTATCAACCCCGATTTTCTTCCACTGACAATCCCTTGTTTACCTTTGTTTCGGTTGTCATTAGTGAACAACTTTAGCTTCTTAGTTCATTTTAGTTAGACGTCTTATATCTCAATTGTTGATCATCTTAGATAAAAACCAAGCTAGAAACTACGAGAATATTGTTTAAATCCAATACACATGGATACGATATTATACTATACTATATTTAATTAGCGAGCATAATTTAGGTGTGTGTTTCGAGCTCGTCAAATTTTGGCGTCGTTGCCGTGGATTGGCAATCAACAGTGTTTGAAATAGTTTGCAGTGCTGATTCAGGATTTATTTTCCTGTTATTTAATTTATTTTTCTCTTTTTACAGTTGGTGTTCTACCATACCAGCTAGAAATTGAAAAACAACTGCGACAGCTGAGCAAGGAAAGAAATCTCATGGAGACATCAGAAAAGGTTGGGCAATCCTCAACTAAAGAAACTATGGATGGAAAAGATGATGATAATATAGATTTTGGCTGCAAGAGAGGCACCCCAACAACGGGAAAAAGCTACACGGGATGCTGAGGAAAGAAGAAGATCAACTGATGTTCACCAAGTTTATGCTACTACATCTGTGCAGGTACAGCTTGATGCTACGGCTAATGATATAAGAAAGCTGACCTTAGCCACCATAACAAATGAGCCTCATGCAGCTTGTGATATATGTGTAAGAGGACACCCTATTCATGAGAGTCAAGCCTCAATTGAGGAAGTAAATGCTTTGGGAAACTACATTTTTAATGCAATGGGTCAGAGGCATCCCAGTTTTTCATGGAGTTCACCTGAAGGTACTGCGAATGCTTGGCAACAAAATAACTCTAGACCCTAAGGACAAGGAGCTCCAGCACACCCAAATAAGCAGAGGCAGCAATATTTCAGCCTCCACGGCCCATTCAACCTAGTCTAGAGGATCTAATGAATGCCTTCATTATCAAGACAGATGACAGGATGGATTCCCATGGAGCGGCAATCAAAGAGTTGCGGATATCTTTTTGAAATCTGGAGAGACAAGTGGGACAGATTGCAACAATATTATCTGAGAGAGCTCTAGAAACTCTCCTCACTGATATTGAGAGAAATCCCAAAGAAATAGTGAATGTTGTAACTCTGATAAGTGGACAAGTGTTGAAGGATCCCACCCCGATCCAAAATGATGTGAAACATGAAAAAGAAAGTGAGGAGCAGTTCAAGAACGATGTTGATAAAAAGAATAAGAGCCAGATGAGAGTTGAGAAAAAAAAGAAGGTAGAAACTTCGAGAAGGGAGGAACATGATGAGAGCGAGCATATGGCTGCTTTACCTTTCCCCCAAAAAGCTATATAGAGAAAAGTTGGACAAGCAGTTTGGGAGATTTCTGGATGCGCTAAAACAGGTTCATGTAAACTTAACATTCACAAAAGTGCTCTCACAAATGCCTGCTTATGCAAAATTCTTGAAGGACTCCTTACAAAGAAGAGGAAAATAGAGGAGACCTCAGTGGTGAAGCTCACAGAGCATTGCAGCGCAATATTGCAAAACAAACTCCCATTAAAGTGTGGAGGGAGTTTTACTATACCTTGCTCATTAGGAACTATGAAGTTTGATATATCTTTATGTGATTCTGGTACCTCAATTAATTTAGTGCCTCTACCTATTTACAGGAAATTGTAGAAGGGAATGGGAGAGATATGGTCGGCGCCAATATCTTTGCAACTGGCAGACCAAACGACTCTAACACTCGAGGGGATAGTTGAAGATGTGTTTGTTCGGGTAGATAAGTTTGTATTTTCTGTGGATTTTATAGTAGTGAATATGAAGGAAAACAAGGAGGTCCCTCTCATCCGAGGAAGGCCATTCTTAGCGACGGGTAGAGCTATATGGGATATACACGAGAGAAAACTCATGCTTGCAGTAGGTGAGGAGACTGTGATTTTTGTGATGAATTTAGCAAAGGGGGCATAAGAAGAAAAATAAGATGTGAGTTTTGACTGGAAAGTGAAGGGCGCCAAAAAGAGAAGTTGCACTGAATGAGAAAGTTAAGTGTGGGGTGTACCCCAAGAAGGCTGAGAAAAAGCTCTCCGCATGGAAGTGTGCATTACTTCAGGCGCGAGGAATGGAGTCCCACTTTAACTCATACCCCGACTAGATATTCAGGGAAGTTTCCTCTACCTCGTGCTTTGTAATTGTGTGTCATGGAGACGTGCCACAACTTAAAGTGTGAGGTGGGGGATATTTATATGTATGTATGTACATTAGTTTCAGTTTTCTTATTGTTAGCTGTAGTAGTTAGAGATAGAAAAAAATTAAAAAATAACAAAAAAAATAAAAAATTCAAATTTTTTTGATTTTTCCCGATGATGGATATCATTCGTCAGGTTTCTAGAGGGATTAAATTCGAAAGAAAAAGATTAAAATATTTTCATTTTTTTGGTAGTGTTACAATTGCCCCTTTGTTTTTTATTTGTGCCACGGTTCTTTTCCAAGGGTTTTTTTTGAACGGGGTGTAGTTAGTTTTTATTTTGTATAGTAGTAGGAAACCTTGTGCAATGATTTGAATTGAAGGCAATATCTCCTAACTATATTACACCCTGCGAATAATGAGTGCTTTGATTGTGACGCTTAGGCTCAGTTTTTGACTCCTGTATAAGCACCTTGATTTGTATGGTCTTAACGTTGCTTAACTGCTTTGATTAAAGTTTCTTGATAGTCCGATCCTGAGTGAGTTATGTGCCATGTGTGTTCGACGTTCTGTGTTATTCGGTGCATTGCATTTGATGTCTCGAATTTTCCCTGTGTGTTTGCAAAGCGAAATGGTAGTAATCATGCTTCTTTGGCAACCACATTACAAGCCCTACCCAATTGTTTGAATAGAATATCTATTTAAACCTTTTACCTGTCGTGAGCACTTGAATTTGTTATGAACTTTGTAAAAGTTGAAGAGTGGGGTGGTTGGTTTGGCTTTTGAGCGGAACCATTGAAATAAGGAGAAAGGTGCCATGTTATTAATAAGTAAGAGCCACTTGAATTTAAAAAGAATGGAAAAAATCATAAGTGTATGATTGTGAAAAGCGTTCCTTGATAGTGGTAACTCTTGATGTAATTGTGCTTAAAGAAGTCGGGAATTAATGTATATTGATGTGAGGGTGGAGTTTTGGTCTGACATAATTATGGGGTTTTGAATAGCTAATTATATGAATTAAAGTGCTCAGGGAGGCCTAGTCACTCTCATATCTAAATATATCCTACCCATCCCTCAATCTACATTACAACCAATGAAAGTCCTACTTGATCCTAGTCTGAATGAGCTCAATTTGTAGAGTAGTACACTACAGGTGTTACATTCCCATATTCGTGTACGCAGGATAACTCCGTAAGTTAGTCGACGTAAATCCGAGAAGATATTATTTTTGAGATGATAAGAAGTTAATCCTATTGGTCATAAAGGATACAAGAGTGTATAAGAGTGGTTGACAAGTATTAGAAGTTAAATTAATTAAGGATGTTGTAACCCGTATTATCGAGTAAAACTAGAGGTGCTTAATATTCCTGAGAGGCCATGTTTTAAGTTATTTAAATCATATAATATCCGTATCATAAGTTTTGAAGTCAAATGAGTTATGAAACAAAAGTCGACAAAAGTTATCGCAACTCACGTTCATAATTTTACATAAATTTTAGATCAAATGTCACGACGATTTTGTCCCAATTTACTTAGAATTATGGGGTGATTTACCCACCAAATTGAAGATCTATGAGTTTATTTTCTAACTCATTACACCGTTCGTCGATACGATCTCGGACAAGAGAGATATTCGCATTTTCGCGAGACTGCGCCAAGCAGCTCTCTGTGGGGCCCACATAGGCAGTTGAGACATATGGAAATATATAGCACAACTCAACCCCATTTTAAGTCATTCCTTTTCAGTATATTCAGACATTAGAACTCTAAAAACACTCGCTCAAGGTTCTCTCATGATCCAAGACCAAAACAAAGGGAAAATAACACAAATAAATGTTGGGAATCCCGTGGCGCAAGTAAGTTTCTTGTTCTTGTTGTTGTTGCTGATTTTCGTGTTGTTCCAGCTCAAGTGGGAGGTTGTTTTAAGTGGTTTTGTGTTCTGTATAGTACTCCCTCAAGTTTTTAATATCAACCCTAGGTGATTTCAAGTAATCTAAAGTGAGTCTAGTGCCGAAAAACCCTAATTGATTGCGCGCTTCGCTTCCTTGCTCTTGTTGCAGCATTGGAAGGATATTCCATGGTCAATTATGGTCAAATTGGAGTTGTTCTTTCTATTTAAAGGTAAGGAACCTCTTACCCTACATGTATTTAAGATTATCCAAGTTACTGCTAAGTCATTGAAGCAAGAACTTGCGAGATATATATCTAAAGGCTTGTTAGCAATGTTGTTGGTTGGTGGACTGTTTTGGGAAGATCAATATGATTATTATTGATGTTGTTTGGGCTGTTTGTGATTGTTTTAACTTGAGGGATTTCATATAAATATGGTAGGTGCTGTCCGTTTCATCGTAAAATAGGTTGCGGTCGATACATAATAGTTACGACGCTTAAACGATAACGATAGTGTCATTTCTCTTATTGTAGACTAAGGAGTGTGACATTTGCATAGCTTGAGGTTGGGCTGTATATACAAGGCATGTGAGGCTATCCCTTTCCGTCTTTTGCATGATTCCGGTTGTACATAATGTATTGAACGAGATTCCAAAGATACTCCATCCTTAGAAGCTAGCACCACTTACATTGTTTCCATTCTTATGGAATGATTGAAGTTGATCTTACTTCTCTTATTCTTATGTTATCAATGTTGTTAGTACAACCTGATTCTTATAATATTCTTGATGAAGAGTTAGTCCTAATAACGTGTACGAAGGATACCGACCTTATGTCACTCCGAAAAGTTCAGAATGTGTTTCCAATGAGTCCAGCATGCATCATATATATGTATGAATTTTACTCTATTGACATACGCTATAGTCGGCTGGGTACAACACCTATTGTGCAACCACTGATTAGTTGGGTTTTACCGATCTCCACGTAGCCGGGTAGGATAATACCAAGCCTTATGATGGCCGGGTACGTTTTAACCGAGCCTATAACGGCCGGGTACGATATGATGCCGACAATGCCCACAGAGGCATATAGTTTAAAAGTTTATGTGTGTGTGTGTGTGTGTTTGCGTGTGCATATATATATATATATATATCATGCATTTTCTTGTCAGTAGCCCTCAGAGGCACCCAGATGTTATGAGATTGTATATTCTCTATCCTTGTTTACATTACTGTTCTTACTTATGCTTTCCTGCCTTACATACTTTGTATTTTATTCGTACAGACGTCCTTTTTATTTGTGGAAACGCATGCCGTATTGCAGGTCCTGATAGACAGGTAGGCGAAGCTCCCCCACCATAGTAGGCTGCCCAGTTCAACAGTTATTGGCGAGATCCTATCTGCGAATTTGCCGTGGTCTTGGTATGCATTTTTGTTGTGGACATTATGGGTATGTCAGGGCCCTATTCTAGCAATGTTGCAACCCTTATGTTTGTTTAGAAGCACATAGACAGGTGTTGGCTCATGTATAGTTTGGATTGCCTCGTTGACTGATTTTTGTCGTATAGTCTCTCATGGCAGCTTGTCAGCTCGTACCTTATACATAGATTCATGACAGCCTTGTCGGCCCATGTTATATATGTTCATGTTGTTAATTGTCATTGTTCATTGCTTAGGATTCATGTCTACCAATTATATTGATTTCGCTAGTCCTTATAGATAGTAAGAAAGGTTAGATAAAGTGTGCGTTGGTGCTCGGCAGGTATGGCCCGGGTGCCAGTCATGGCCCGCAAGTCCGTCCTAGGGGTTGTTTATGAGCTGTGTCTAGTAGTGTCTTGATTATGGATGTGTAGCGCGCCACATTTATAATCATGAGGCTATATGACATTTAGGGTCGTTACCTTCTTCCTAAATCTAGATCGTGCATAGAGTTGAGTCGTAAGTATTCATCTCTAATATTCACCTTATTTTCTTTTATCGATGCCTTCGACTAGGAAGCAGGCGATTAGTAGGCTGCTTGATACAACTGTGGGAGAGGGTACCAGTCAGGGGCCTCTAGCCAGAGTAGGCCAAAGTGAGGCTCAGAGAGAGATACTGTCTCATACCTCATCTACTTCGCCTACTCCAAAGGATATTAGAAGGCACCCAGCACCTATAGTACTTTCATTTGGCAGTACAGACCAGGATATGCGTGAGTTGTTGACTAGCTTGGTAGCTGCTCAAGCTTGGAGGCAGAATACAGGTGCTGCTGATAAACCGGTTAGTGATAGAGTTCGTGATTTAATTAATCTAGAACCTCCAGTGTTTACCGGATCAGACCCCAAGGAGGACGCGCAGACTTTCATTGATCAGGGTCATCGTACACTCCGGGTTATGTATGCTAGTGATACAGAGGTAGTAGAGTTGGCTTCCTATCGGTTACGGGATTTAGTAGTTTTGTGCTATGATTGTTGGGAGAGATCCAATGGTCCGAACGCTCCTCCAGCAGTGTGGAAGGAATTTTTTGAGGCCTTTCTTCGTGACTACTTGCCAGTTGAGATATGATGAGCTAGAGCTGATAAGTTCTTGAACCTTCGACAAGGTAATATGAGTGTGCGAGAGTATAGTATGTAGTTTGATTCTATAGCAAGGTATGGCCCCCATATTGTGGCGGAGACGAGCGATAGGGTGCACCTGTTTGTGAACGGGTTGGGAGCACATCTGATAAATTAGTGCACAATAGCCTCCTTTGTAGAGGGCATGGATATTTCTCGTATTCAGGCTTATGTTCACACACTAGAGGATCGTAAGTCCCAGCAAAGGGCAGATAGGGAATAGGATAGCGGGCAGCATAAGAGGGTGAGATTTGTAGGGTATTCTGATGACTTTAGAGGTAGTATCAGGCCCCAGTCTTCGAGGAGTTCGGCGCCACATGTAGCTCGTGCTCCTCCACAGTTTAAGACACCTCAGTATGATCGATTTACCTATTCCTATTCAGGTCAGAGTTCGCAGGCATCAGGCTCACAATATTATAGGGATACTAATCAGACGAGACCGCCAACACCTCATTGTGATCAGTGCGTCAAGGCCCACATTGGATTGTCCCGTCGAGGTTCCGATGCGTGCTATTCTTGCGGACAGCCTGGCCATATGATGCAGGATTGTCCTAACAGAGGAGGTAGTGGTGTGGCTCAGCCGACCGGATCTGTGTCTGGTTCTTCCTCATCAGTGACCTTCAGCATAGGGTTTTCAGTAGTCGACAGGTCGTGGTAGAGGCGGAGATGCAGTGCCAAGTTCGAGTGGTACTCAAAATCGAACCTATACTCTAGTTGGTTGACAATATCTCGAGTCATCTCCGGATGTTGTTACAGGTATATTGTCTGTGTTTCCTGGTGAACCGGTCATTGAGTTGAAGGGGAACATTGCTACGGCAAAAGGTAGGTTTATTTCCTATCTTAAGGCAAGGAATATGATCTCAAAAGGTTACATTTATCATCTCGTTCACGTTAGGGATGCGGAGGCGAAGCCGCCTACTCTACAATTAATCCCCATGGTAAATGAATTTCTAGATGTTTTCCCAGATGAACTCCCAGGCCTTGCTCCTGAAAGGGAGATTGAGTTTAGTATTGATTTGTTGCTTGAAACTCAACCGATCTCTATCCCTCCATACAGGATGGCCCCAGCAGAGTTGCGAGAGTTGAAGGTGCAATTGAAGGACATGCTGGATAAGGGCTTCATTAGGCCTAGCAGTTCATCTTGGGGTGCGCCAGTCTTGTTCGTGCGGAAGAAAGACGGGTCGTTAAGGATGTGTATCGATTATCGACAGTTGAATAAGTTTACAAAAAGAACAAATATCCTCTTCCAAGGATTGAAGAGCTACTTGACCAACTCCAGGTACCAAGTATTTCTCCAAGATTGACTTACGTTCAGGGTTTCATCAGGTGAGGGTTAAGGAGAAGGACATTCCAAGGATGGCCTTTCGGACAAGATATGGGCAATTTGAGTTCTTGTTGATGTCGTTTGGGCTGACAAATGCCCCAGCAGCTTTTATGGATCTCATGAATAGTGTATTCAGGCCCTATCTTGATGTGTTCGTGAACGTATTCATTGATGACATTTTGGTGTATTCTCATTTGAAGGGGGAACATACGGGCCACTTGCGGATATTATTACAAACCTTTCAGGATCGAATGTTATATGCTAAGCTCTCCAAATGTGAATTCTAGCTAAACTCAGCAGCATTCATTGGCCATGTGATATCAGACGAGGGTATTAGTGTCGACACTCAGAAGATTGATGCAGTGAAGAATTCGCCGGGACCTACAACACCGCTTCTTACGGCTAGCTGGATATTATAGGAGGTTTGTAAACGGGTTTTCCTCTATGTCAGCACCATTGACTAAGTTAGCATAGAAAGCTGCCAAGTTCCAGTGGTCTAACGCTTGCGAATGTAGTTGTTAGGAGCAAAATAATCGATTGACATCCGTGCCAGTGCTCACTCTCCCATAAGGAACAGAAGGTTATGTTGTATATTTGATGCGTCAGGTATAGGTTTGGGGTGCGTATTGATGAAACGTGGGAAGGTGATTGCTTATGCATCAAGACAATTGAAGAAGCATGAAAAGAATTACCCATATGCTTTGAAGATATGGTGGAACTACTCATACGGCGTCCATGTTAACATCTACACAGATCACAAGAGTTTACAATACATCTTCAAGTAGAAGGAGTTGAATTTGAGGCAGCGTAGGTGGCTTGAATTACTGAAAGATTACGATGTCGAGATATTGTACCATCCCGGTAAAGCCGATGTTGTGGCAGACGCTCTCAGTCCTAAGTCAATGGGAAGCTTAGTACACATTGAGACAGGTAGACAGGGGTTTAGTAAAGGGCTTCATCAGCTAGCCAGTAGGAGATTCAGATTGTTAGACTCTAATGACAGAAGTGTTACTGTACAGAATACATCAGAAACATCTTTGGTACCCGAGATAAAAGCACGGCAATACAAAGATCCTACCTTAGTACGATTGAGATAGAGCATTTAGCAGTGTAATATTACGGCTTCCGAGATCGGAGGAGATGGGCTACTGAGGTACCAGCGCCGATTATGTGTGCCTAATTTGGTAGAGTTGCAAGAGAAGATTATGATTGAGATTCATCACTCCCAAAATTCCATCCATCCCGGCTCGACAAAGATGTGTCATGACGCTAAGGAGCAGTATTTGTGGGATTACATGAATAAGTCTATTGGAGAATTTGTAGCCTAGTGTCCTAATTGTCAACAAGTAAAGATCGAGCATCAGAAACCAGGTGAATTGATTCAGAATATAGAGATTACGACTTGGAAATGGGAGGTGATTAATATGGACTTCATAATTGGATTACATAGCTCTTATCATATGTTTGACTCAATCTGGATGATAGTTGATCGACATACAAAATGTGCCCATTTTTTTGCCAGTTAAGACAACTTACACGGCTGAAGATCATGCGAAGTTGTACATCAAGGAGATTGTTAGGCTTTATGGTGTGCTGATATCTATTATATAAGACTGAGGTGCTCAATTTACGGTTAACTTTTGGAGGTCTTTTCAGAAAGGTTAAGGCACACAAGTGAATCTTAGCGCTGCATTCCATCCGTAGACTGACGAACTGGCTGAACGTGCCATTTAGACACTTGAAGATATCCTACAAGCATGTGTTCTACATTTCAAGGGGAATTAGGATGACCATCTGGCACTCATAGAATTCACCTACAATAATAGCTACCATTCCAGTATTAAATGGCCTCGTACGAGAGGAGATGTAGATCACCAGTTGGATGGTCCGAAGTCGCTGAGACAAAATTTTATGGGCCAGATTTGATTCACCAAGCCATTGAAAAGGTGAAAGTGATACAAGAGCGACTGAGGATACCACAAAGCACGCAAAGGTCTTATTCTGATGTACAACATCGGGATCTGGAATTTGAGGTTGGTGATTGGGTTTTGCTGAGGATCTCGCCAGTGAAGGGTGTTATGCGTTTTGGGAAGAAGGGTAAGCTGAGTCCGCAGTGTATCGGGCCGTAGAAAATTCTTCGACGAATTGGACATGTTGCTTATAAGTTAGAATTGCCATCCGAATTGGAATTTGTCCACTTGGTATTCCATGTATCTATGTTGAGGAAATATATTGGAGACCCTTATTGGGTCGTCCCTATCAAAGATGTACAGGTTACAAAGGATTTATCATCTAAAGAACTGCCAGTGGCTATATTAGATCGACAAGTCTGCAAGCTGAGAACAAAGGATGTAGCTTCCGTCAAAGTATTGTAGAGGAACAAGAATACAGAAGAAATGACGTGGTAGCAGAAGAGGAGATAAAGTCTAAATACCCTTACCTATTCCAGATTGAAGATAATGAGGATACCGAGGGAAGGCAGGACGCATTAGAAGGTGAAACGACTCTATTAGGTAAGCAATAGCTTGACAATACTATTTCTTAATACAAAATGGTGATATGCAGATAATGTACATATCCATATACTTTTTATAGCCTTGTATGGCCATAGGCTGGGTTTAACTACTTGAAAGTTTGGCTAGTGTCCATTTAATAGGGGAAACTCAGCAGGAAATTTCCTTCGGAATCCACGATGAGTTAGACTCCCAATAAACCCTTACATTCGAGGACGAATGTTCCTGGGGGGAGGGTGATACAACCCATATTCGCGTATGTTGGATCACGCCGTAAGTAAGTCGACGTAAATCCAAGAAGAGATTATCTTTAAGATGATAAGAAGTTAATCCTATTGGTCTTAAAGGACACAAAGGTGTATAAGAGTGGTTAACAAGTATTAAAGTTAAACGAATCAAGGATGTTGTTACCCGTATTTTCGGGTAAAACTAGAGGTACTTAATATTCCCAAGAGGTCGTGTTTTAAGTTATTTGAATCATATAATATCCATATCATAAGTATTGAAGTCAAACCAATTATGAAACAAAATTCGACAAATGTTGTCGCAACTTACGTTCATAATTTTACTTAAATTTTAGGTCAAATGTCACTAAATGTTTCTCCCAATTTACTTATAATGGGTCATCTACCCACCAAATTGAAGATCTATGAGTCTAGTTTCCAATTCATTAAATTTTTCGTTGATACGATCTCGGAGTAGAGAGATATTTGCGTTTTCGCGAGACTGCGCCAAGCAGCTCTCTATGGGACCCATATAGGTGGTTGAGACATATGGATATATATAACACGCCTCAACGCTGTTTTAAGACATTCTTTTTAGTACATTCAGACCATAGAACCCTAATAACACTCTCTCAAAGTCTCTCATGATCCAATAACAAAACAAAGGGCAAACAACACAAATCAAGTGTCGGAAATCCCGTGGCGCTAGTAAGTTTCTTGTTCTTCTCATTGCTGCTGATTTTTGTGTTGTTCCAGCTCGTGTGGGAGGTTGTTTTAAGTGTTTTATGTTCTGTAAAATACTCCCTCAAGTTTTTAATATCAACCCTAGGTGACTTCAAGTCTTCTAAAGTGATTCTAGTGCCGAAAAACACTAATTGATAGCTAGCTTCACTTTCGTGTTCTTGTGGCAGCATTGGAGGAGTATTTCGTGGTCAATTATGGTCAAATTGAAGTTGTTCTTTCAGTTGAAAGGTAAGGAACCTCTTACCTTATATGCATTTATGATTATCCAAGTTACAGCTAATTGTTGGAGCTAGAACTTGTGAAATATATATCGAAAGGTTTGTTTGTAATGTTGTTGGTTGGTGGACTGTTTTGTACGGCTCCATATGATTATTATTGATATTGTTTAGGCTGTTCGGTGATTGGTTTTACTTGTGGGAAGTCATATTAATTAGGGAGGTGTTATCTGTTTCATCGTAAAATAGGTTGCGGTCAATACATAATAGTTACGACGCTTAAACGATAAGGATAGTGTCATTTCTCTTATTGTAGACTAAGGAGTCGTGACATTTGCATCGCTTGAGGTTGGGCAGTATATACATGGTATGTGAGGCTATCCCTTTCCATCTTTTTCACGACTCTGATTATACATAATGTACTGAACGAGCTTCCAAAGATACTCCACTCTTAGAGGCTAGTAGTACTTACATTGCTTCCCTTCTTAAGGAACGATTGAGGTTGATGTTACCTCTCCTATTCTTATGTTATCAATGTTGTTGGTAAATCCTGATTCTTATAAGATTCTTGACGAAGAGTTAGTCCTAATAATTTGTGCCAAGGGGATTTGAGAGATATGGTCGATGCTAATATCTTTGAAGCTGGCAGACCAAACGACTTTAACACCCAAAGGGATAGTGGAAGATGTGTTAGTTCGGGTGGATAAACTTGTATTTCCTGTGGATTGTATAGTAGTGAATATGGGGGAAATCAAGGAGGTCCTTCTCATCCTAGGAAAACCATTCTTAGCGACGGGTAGAGCTATATGGGATATACACGAGTGAAAACTCATGCTTGGAATGGATGAGGAGACTGTGATTTTTTAGATGAATGTAACAAAGACACAAGAAGAAAACCATACTTGAGTGTTGAGTGGAAAGTGAGGGGCTCAAAAGAGACTGCTGCACTGAGTGAGAAAGATAAGTGTGGGGTGTACCCAAAGAAGGCTGAGAAGAAGTTGTCCACATGGAAGTGTGCATTAGTTCGGGCGCGATGAATGGAGTCCCACTTCAACTCAGGCCCCGACTAGTTTCAGGGAAGTTTCCTCTACCTTGTGCTTTGTAATTATGTGTCATGGGGACATGCCACAACTTAAAGTGTGGGGTGGGGGATATTTGTATGTATGTATATTGGTTTCAGTTTTCTTTTTGTTAGCTATAGTAGTTAGAGATTGAAAAAAATTAAAAAATAACAAAAAACAAAAAAAAATTCAGATGTTTTTCGATTTTCCCCGATGATGCATATCATTCGACAGGTTTCTCGAGGGATTAAAGTCGAAAGAAAAGGACAAAAAGATTTTCATTATGTAGGTCATGTATTAATTCCCCTTTGGTTTTTCTTTGTGCCGCAGTTCTCTTCCAAGGGTTTTGTTTGAACGCGGTGTAGTTAGTTTTTTTTTGTAGAGTAATAGGAAACCTTGTGCGGTGATTTGAATGGAAGGCAATATCTCTTAACTTAATAATGTCTTTACAATAATGAGTGCTTTAGTTGTGGTATTTAGGCTCAGTTTTTGACTCTCGTATAAGTACCTTAATTTGTATGACCTTAACGTTGCTTAACTGTTTTGACTAGAGTGTCTTGATAGTCCGATCCTGAGTGAGATATGTGCCATGTGAATTTGAGGTTTTGTGTGGTTCAGTGCATTGCATTTGATGTCTAGAATTTGCCCCGTGTGTTTGCAAAGCGAAATGGTAGTTATGTTCAATCTTGGAAGGGATATAGGCGTTTCTTTGTTGAGCCAATTATATGCTTTTACCCACCTAATTGTTATTTATCGTAGTTAACCCCTTTGAGCCTGTAATCATGTTTCTTTGGAAACCACATTACAAGCCCTACCCAATTGTTTGAATTGGCCATCTATTTGGACCTTTTACCTCTCGTGAGCACTTAAATTTTTTATGAACATTGTAAAAGTTGAAGTGTAGGTGGTTGGTTTCGATTTTGAGTGGAACCATTGAAATAAGGAGAAAGGTTTCATGTTTATAAAAAGTAAGAGCCACTTGAATTGATAAAGAATGGAAAAAAAATAATAAGTGTATGATTGTGAAAAATATTCCTTGATAGTGCTAACTCTTGGGTGTAATTGTGCTTAAAGAAGTCCGGAGTTAATGTATATTGATGTGAAGGTGGAGTTTTGGTCTTCCAATAGCTAATTGTATGTATTAAAGTGCTCAAGGAGGTGTAATCACTCTTATATATAAATATATCTTACCCGTCCAGTAGCCTACATTACAACCAATGAAAGTCCTACTTGATCCTTGACTGAATGAGCTCAATTTGAAGAGTAGTACACTATGCATAAGTTTGTCTAGGTAAATCCGAGAAGAGATTGTCTTTTAGATGATTAGAAGTTAATCCTACTGGTATTAAAGGATACAAGGATGTACAAGAGTGGTTAACAAGTATTAGAAGTTAAAAGAATCAAGAATGTTGTAACCCGTATTTTCGCGTAAAACTAGAGGTGCTTAATATTCCCTAGAGGTCATATTTTTTAAGTTATTTGAATCATATAATATCCGTATCATAAGCGTTGAAGTCAAACGAGTTATGAAGCAAAAGTCGACAAATGTTTTGGCAATTTTACTTAAATTTTAGGTCAAATGTCACTATATTTTTCTCCCAATTTGCTTGGTATTACGGGGTGATCTACCCACCAAATTGAAGATCTCTGAACCTAGTTCTTAATGCATTATACCTTTTGTCGATACAATCTTGGAGTAGAGAGATATTCTCGTTTTCACGAGACTACGCCCAAGCAGCTATCTATGGGGCCCAGATAGGCGGTTGAGACATATTGATATATATAACATGCCTCAACCCCGTTTTACGTCATTATTTTACAGTATATTCATACCTTATGACCCTAAAAACACTATCTCTCAAGTTTCTCTCATGATCCAAGATCAAAACAAAGGGCAAACAACACAAATCAAGTAACGGGAATCCCGTGGCGCTACTAAGTTTCATGTTCTTCTTGTTGATGCGGATTTTTTTGTTGTTCCAGCTCATGTGGGAGGTTGTTGTAAGTGGTTTATGTTCAGTAATATATTCCCTCATGTTATTAATATCAACCCTAGGTGATTTCAAGTCTTCTAAAGTGAGTCTAGTGCCGAAAAACCCTAATTGATTGCTCGCTTCGCTTCCTTGCTCTTGTTGCAGCATTGGAAGGATATTTCATGGTCAATCATGGTCAAATTAGAATTTTTCTTTCTATTTAAAGGTAAAGAACCTCTTACCCTACATGTATTTAAGATTATCCAAGTTACAGCTAAGTTATTGAAGCAAGAACTTGTGAGATATATATCTAAAGGCTTGTTAGCAATGTTGTTGGTTGGTGGACTGCTTTGGGAGGCTCAATATGATTATTGTTGATGTTTTTTGGGCTGTTTGTTGATTTTTTTAACTTGTGAGAAGTCATATAAATAGGGGAGGTTCTGTCCGTTTTATCGTAAAATAGGTTATGGTCGATACATAATAGTTATGACGCTTAAACGATAACGATAGTCTCATTTCTCTTATTGTAGACTAAGGAGTCATATCATATGCATAGCTTGAGGTTGGGCAGTATATAAAAAGTATGTGAGGCTATCCCTTTCCGTCTTTTGCACGACTCAGATTGTACATAATATAATGAACGAGCTTCCAAAGATACTCCACCCTTAGAAGCTAGCAGTACATACGTTGTTTCCATTCTTATGGAATGATTGAAGTTGATGTTACTTCTCTTATCTTTCTGTTATTAATGTTGTTGGTACTTCCTGATTCTTATAAAATTCTTGGTGAAGAGTTAGTCCTAATAACTTGTACGAAAGATACCAACCTTACGTCACTCCAAAAGGTTCAGAATGTGATTCCAGTGAGTCCAGCACGCATCATATATATGTATCTATTTTACTCTACCAAGTCGTGTTATTGTCGGCCAGGTACGACACTAATTGCGCCACCACTGAGCAGTTTGGTTTTACCGAGCTCCATGTTGCCGGGTACGATTCTGCCGAGCTATATGATGGCTGGGTACATTTTTATCGAGCCTATTACGGCCGGGTACTATATGATGCTGATGATCTCTACCAAAGAGTATGTTCTAAAAGTTTATGTGTCATGCATTTCATGTTAGTAGCCCTCAGAGACACCTAGATGTTATAGGTTGTATATTCTCTATCGCTGTTTACATTACTGTTCTTACTTATGCTTTCTTGCCTTACATATTTAGTACGTTATTCGTACTGACGTCCTTTTTATTTGTGGATGCTGCATGTTGTGCTGCAGGTCTTGATGGACAGGTAGGCGAAGCTCCCCCACCATAGTTGCCTGCCCAGTTCAGCGGCCATTGGCAAGATCCCTTCTCCGGCTTGCCGTGGTCTTGGTATGCATTTTTGTTATAGACATTATGGGTATGTCGGGGACTTGTTCTGGCAATGTTGCAGCACTTATGTGCCTTTAGAGGCTCATAGACAGGTGTCGACTCATGTATAGTTTGGATTGCCTTGTCGATTGATTTTTGTTGTATAGTCTCTCATGACAGCTTGTCAGCTCGTACCTTATACATTGCTTCATGAAAGCCTTGTCGGCCCATGTTATATATGTTCATGCCGTTATTTTTCATGTTGGTTGTTTAGGATTCATGTCTACCATTTATATTGATCTCGTCGACCCGTATAGATAATAAGAAAGGTTAGATAAAATTTGCGTTGGTGCTCGACAGGTTTGGCCCCGGTGCCAGTCAGGGCCCTCCAGTTTGGGCCGTGACAACGGGCATGACTATGGTACGTCTTTTTTGGCATATGAATGTTATTTCTGAGAGTGAGTGAATTCTTCCTATCTTGAGTTCCTCATTGTTCTTACATTTCATTGTGTGAATAACTACTCTCTATTGTTGTGTGATTCATGAAGGAAAGGTAATGTCGTTGACCTCTATGTTAGATTAGGTGAGCGGTTTATAAAAGTTCGTAGTGCTTTTGAGTCAAATCTTGAGGCTAGGATGTTATGATATTGTGGGCGTATTCTGTTTTAACTATTCTTGGTGTGATGAGTTATGATAGTTGTTCAAAAAGGTTGTGTCTATATGAAGTGTAGTTTGATTGCTCGAGAACGAGCAATGGTTTAAGTGTGGGATGTTGATGGTAGGCTATAATTACCTATTTTAATCGCTTATTACATTTTAATTCACTGCACTATATTCATGTTGGACCTTTAATTGATAGTGTTTTGCACTTATTGTGTGTTTTATTCAGTGTAGCATTGATTCCGAGCTACGTAGATGTTATGGAATGAATTCGAGCTATTTGGAGTTTTGAAGTGTGAGTAAAACCCCAAGGGTTTAAGGCAGGATCGTGTTCGGGGTCGAGGACCAAATGTGGACAAAAATTGAGATTTGATCCGTACTCTAGGAAATCCCCACTGCCGCGGCGCGTGGGTTGCCGCGCTTGTAAAAGTTTCTGCTATCTATCAGAAGTAATCTCTCTGACATTCCCCACTAATGCTCCGCATGGCACGTCGTCGCAGTTGGCGCCTGTGCAATTTTTACAGAGTTATTTTCCTATTTTAGCTAAGAGAAAGTGGTTTCGTTCGGGCCCGACCCTATTTGGTTTAAATACATGGAAAAGCATTATTTTCTTGACTTTTTGACACATATTCAACCTAAGAAACCCAAGGATGCGTGCGACGAACACGAGCACAAGTATTTCATCATTTCTTCCTCACTCAAGACACGAGTATAGATTGTATTTATGTTTCCCTCTACTATAACTTTATTTGTGATGAATTGCTCCATATCTATGGAGTAGTTCTCCTTAGGGATTGATGGATTTGGTGGATTGATGATTGTTGAAGCCTTTTTTGGATGATCTAATTGATGCATCTATATTCACTTGTTCATGTAATCGAGAAAGGCATAACTTGTTATATCATTGCATTATATTGTTGGTTGAGTTCAATAATTCTTCTTTGTAATCGAAAGAGGCTAGTCCAGTCATTGATTAAACCTAGTTAGGAGAATAATCGAAAGAGGTTTTCCAAAAGACCAATCCGCTACGCATTATTGCATATCTTCACGGGCTTAAATTGGTTCATCGTGTGAGGTTAAGACTTAATCGAGAGAGGTGTTTTGTAGAACGTTTGAACTAATAATTGAGTGAATTTGAGAGACTGACTAGAACATTACAAGTGAATTAGCTAGAGTTAGATTCAAAACAATTATCTTGCTCCTATCCTATCAACCCTTATTTTCTCCCAGATAACTCGCTTGCTTTTTTAGCTTATTAGTTAATTTTAGTTTGACGTCTTATAATCTCATTTGTTGATCATATTTGATAGCAACCAAGCTAGAAACTACGAGAATACTATTTTAATCTGATACCTATGGATACGATATTATACTATACTATATTTGATTAGCGAGGATAATTTAGGTGTGTGTTTCGAGCTCGTCAAATTTTGGCGACGTTGCCTGGGATTGGCAATCAATAGTGTTTGAAATAGTTTGTAGTGCTAATTCAGGATTTTTTTTATTTAATTTTTATTTTTCTCTATTTACGGTTGGTGTTCTTTGACTGTGTGCAGATTAAAGGTTAAGATTGGTCCTTGACTCGAAGTTCTTCGAAGGAAGTGCTACCATACGATCCAGAAACTGAAAAACAACTACGACATATGTGGAAGGAAAGAAATCTCACCGAGACATCAGAAAAGGTTGGGCAATCATCAATGAAAGAAACTATGGCTGGAAACGGTAATGATAATGTAGATTTGGCTGCAAGAGAGGCAGCCCAACAATGGGAAAAAGCTACGTGGGATGCTGAGGAAGCAGCTATCAGAGATGCACAGAGTATCTACGGAGAAGAGAGGGGTCGAAGAATTACTCAAAATCAACCTTTGGGGTAGAGACCAGTTCGGAAATATAGCTCCAATGGTTGGGAGACCTTTGGGCGATTATGCGAGACGGGTCTACAATTAAGGATTATCAAGTGTTAGACCACCTCCAATTGTAGCAAAAAATTTCGCTTTGAAACAAGGGTTGTTTCAAACACTTCAAAATTGTTTTGTTTTAGGTGGGAAGATGAACGAAGATCCAAACACACTTCTAATGGACTTCGAGGAGATTATGAACACCTTTCAATTCAATGGTGTGTCACGAGATGCAGTGTAATTAAGGGAATTCCCCTTCACTCTCAAGAATGATGTAAAGAAGTGGCTTGAAAGCTTACCCACGGGATCGATTAGAGCATGGGAGGAGATTACTAGAAAATTCCTTGATAAATATTTCTCCTCAGCTAAGATGGGCAAGTTTAAAAGAGAAATCAATAACTTGTGCCAGAAAGATACTGAAACAACTTTTGAAGCATGGGAAAGGATTAAGGAGATAGTTCGAAAGTGTCAACACAGCGGAATTGAACTCTGGATGCAACTCCAGGACTTTTGGGATGGATTGAGACTGCCTCATGTAGAACATTGAGCAATGCAGCTGGAGGCCCGTAGATGAAGAAGACTCCAAGAGGTGATAGTTATAATTCTTGATGAGTTATCTGAAAATGAAAATCAGTGGCCCTCTGAGAGTGCTAAAAGAAGAAGATCAACTACTGTTCACAGAGTTGATGCTACTACATCTGTGCAGCTACCACTTGATGCTATCGCTAAGAAATTAAGAAAGCTGATCTTAGCCTCGATACAAAATGAGACTCATGTAGCCTGTGATATATGTGGAAGAGAACACCCTGCTCATGAGTGTCCAGCTTCAATTTAGGAAGTAAATGCTTTGGGAAACTACAATTTCAATGCAATGGGGTCAGAGGCACCACGGTTATTCATGGAGTTCACCTGGACGTACTGCGAATTCTTGGAAACAAAATAACTCTAGACCCCAGGGACAAGGAGCTCCAACATACTGAAATCAACTTCAACATCCTTTTTAGCCAGGTTTATAGGATCTAATAAAGGCCTTCATTATCAAGATAGATGAGAGACTGGACGCCCATGGAGTAACTATTAAAGAATCGAGCAAATCTTTTCAAAACCTGGAGAGACGTGTGGGACAAATTGCAACAATATTACTTGAGAGGGCTCCAGGATCTCTCCCCACTCATATTGAGAGAAATCTCAAAGAAACAATGAATGCTGTAACTCTTAGAAGTGGCCAAGTGTTGAAGGATCCACCCCGATCCAAAATGATGTGAAACTTGAAAAAGAAAATGTGGAGCAGTTATAGAATGATGTTGATAAAGAGAAGATGGGCCAGATGAAAGCTGAGGAAAAAAATAAGGGAGAAACTACGAGAAGGGAGGAACATGATGAGAGCGAGCATATGTCTACTTTACCTTTCCTCCAAAAGCTATATAGAGAAAAGCTGGACAAGCAGTTTGTGAGATTTCTGGATGCGCTAAAACATGTTCATGTAAAATTACCATTCACAGAAGTGCTCTCACAAATGCCTCCTTATGCCAAAATTCTTGAAGGAGATCCTTACAAAGAAAAGGAAAATAGAGGAGACCTCAGTGGTGAAGCTCACAGAGCATTGCAGCGTGATTTGGAACTGTAAATTTAGGTAAGTCTTTATGTGATTCTTGTGCTTTAATTAGTTTAATGCCTTTATCTATTTATAGGAAACTAGCGAAGGAGATTAAAGAGATAAGTTTGTGCCAATATCTTTGCAGCTAGCAGACTAAACGACTATAACACCCAAGAGGATAGTGGAAGATATGTTAGTTTGGGTGGATAAGTTCGTAAAGGATTTTATAGTGGTGAATATGGAAGAAAACAAGAAGGTCCATCTCATCCTAAGAAGACCATTCTTAGCAACAGGTAGAGCTATATTGGATATAAACGAGAGAAAACTCATGCTTAGAGTGGGTGAGGAGATTGTGACTTTTGAGGAGAACGTAGCAAAGGGGGCACGGGAAGAAAAGCCAGGTGTGAGTGTTGAGTGGAAAGGTGAAGGGCTCAAAAGATAAGGCAGCACTGAGTGAGAAAGATAAGTGTGGTGATTTGAATTGAAGGCGATATCTCTAAACTTTATTATACCTTGAGAATAACGACTGCTTTAGTTGGGACGCTTAGGCTCATTTTTTGACTCTTGTATAAGTACCTTAATTTGTATGATCTTAGCGTTGCTTAACTGCCTTGGCTAGAGTGTCTTGATAGTCCGACCGTGAATGAGTTATGTGCCATTTGCATTTGAGGTTTTGTGTTATTTAGTGCATTGCATTTGATGTCTAGAATTTGCCTCGTGTGTTTGCAAAGAGAAATGGTAGTTTTATTCTGTCTTGGAAGGGATATATGCATTTCTTCATTGCACCAGTTATATGCTTTTACCCACCTAATTTTTATTTATCGTACTTAACACCTTTGAGCATGTAATCTTGTTTTGTTGGCAACCACATTAAAAGCCCTACCCAATTGTTTCAATTGACCATCAATTTGAACCTTTTACCTCTCGTGAGCACTTGAATTGGTTATGAACATTATAAAAGTTGAAGTGTGGGGTGGTTGGTTTGGCTTTTGAGTGAAACCATTGAAATAAGGAGAAAGGTGCAATGTTTTGAAAAAGTAAGAGCCACTTGAATTGAAAAATAATGGAAGAAAAAAGTAAGAGCCACTTGGGTGTAATTTTGCTAAAAGAAGTCAGGGGTTAATGTATTTTGATGTGAAGGTGGAGTTTTGGTTTGACATAAGTGTGGGGTTTTGAATGGCTAGTTGTATGTATTAAAGTGCTCAGGGAACTGTAGTCACTCTTATATCTAAATATATCCTACCCATCTGAAGCTTACATTGCAACAAATGAAAGTCCTACTTGGTCATTGACTGAATGAGCTCAATTAATAAAGTAGTACACTACAGGCAAGCCTATGTTACGTCTTTTGTGGCATATGAATGTTATTTTTGAGAGTAAGTGAATTCTTTCTATCTTGGGTTCCTCATTGTTCTTGCATTTCATTGCGTGAATAACTACTCTCTATTGTTGAGTGATTCATGAAGGAAAGGTAATGTCGTTGACCTCTGTGTTAGAGTAAGTGAGCGGGCTATAAAAGTGCATTGTGCTTTTGAGTCAAATCTTGAGGCTAGGATGTTATAGTATTGTGCGTGTTCTGTTTTAACTATTGTTGGTGTGATGAGTTATGAAAGTTGTATAAAAAGATTGTGTCTATATGAAGTGTAGTTTGATTGCTCGAGAACGAGCAATAGTTTAAGTGTGGGGTGTTGATGGTAGGCTATAATTACGTATTTTTGTCGCTTATTGCATTCTAATTCACTGCACTATATTCATGTTGGAGCTTTAATTGATAGTGTTGGCACTTATTGTGTGATTTATTAAGTGTAGCATTGATTCAGAGCTACGTAGATGTTACGGAATGAATTCGAGCTATTTGGAGTTTTGAAGTCCGAGTAAAAGCCCAACGGATTAAGCCGGGGCGTGTGGAGCGCCGCGCTTGTACAAATATCTATTGTCTGTCAAAAGTTAACTCTCTAGATTTTCCCACTAACGCCCCGCATGGCACATCGCCCCATGTGGCACGCCTGTGTAATTTTTACAGAGTTAATTTTTCGGCTAAGAGAAGGTGGTTTTGTTTGGGCCCGACCCTACTTGGTATAAATGCATGGAAAAATGTTATTTTCTTGATTTTTTTGACACGTATTCAACCTAAGAAGGCTAAGGAGGAGCGGGAAGAACACGAGCATAAGTATTTCATCATTCCTTCCTCACTCAAGACACGAGTTTGGATTGTATTTATGTTTTTCTCTACTTTAGCTTTATTTGTGATGAATTGCTCCATATCTATGGAGTGGTTCTCCTCGGGGTTTGATTTATTTGGTGGATTGATGATTGTTTGTGTATTATAACTCTAGTTACACGTATTGAAGCATTTTTTGGATGATTTAATTGGTGCATCTATATTCACTCGTTCATGTAATCGAGAGAGACATGACTTATATATCTTTGCATTATATTGTTGGTTGAGTTCATTAACTCTTCTTAGTAATTGAAAGAGGTTAGTTGAATCGTTGATCAAACATAGTTAGGAGAATAATTGAAAGAGGTTTTCCTAAAGACCAATCCACTATGCATTCTTGCATATCTTCACGGGCTTAAATTTGTTCATCTTGTGAGGTTAAAACTTAATCGAGAGAGTAGTTTTGCAGAATGTTTTAACTAATAATTGAGTGAATTCGAGATACTCACATAAACATTAGAAGTGAATTATCTAGAGTTAGATCCCAAGCCATTACCTTGTACCTGTCCTATCAACCCCCATTTTCTCCCACTGATAAATCCCTTGCTCACCTTTGTTTTGACTGTCATTAGTCAAAGGCTTTAGCTTCTTATATAATTTTAGTTAGACTTATAATCTCAATTGTTGATCATCTTGGATAGCAGCCAAGCTAGAAACTGTAAGAATACTATTTAAATCAAATCCCTGTGGATACTACATTACACTATACTATATTTGATTAGCAAGCATAATTTAGGTGTGTGTTTCGAGCTCGTCACAGTCGCGTTCGCGTACCTTCGTGAGGCCTGAGCATCGCTTTCCCATCCTTCAGCTCGTATTCGCATATAGTTGAGTTCAGAAGCTGGGAGCTGGAGGAAAGGTCTTCGCGTTGGTGAAGTAACCACCATGTTTGTGAAGGTTTGGATCCGTTGTGCATCGTGCTCGCGATGTCTACGCCGCGAACGCGCAGGGTCTTTTTGTGGCGGTGAGTTTCTTTTTCATCATGAACACGAGGGTCCTTTCGCATTCACGTAGAGTATACCTTGAGTAGACCTTTAAGTTCTCTATTTCGAAGGTTTTGGCATTGTATCATATTTTGAGCTATGGAGCTCGGATTGGTGTGTTTTCTACACGATTTTGATTATATTCCGTGGTTCCATCTTATGTTTTTGGCATTTGATTGACGATTTCAAAAGAGAAATTGGGGGGGGTTTGTCTAAACCTTCCTAATGTGAATTTTTGAGTTTTGAACATCGATTCGGAGTCGAATTTGAGAGAAATTAGTAGAGGCAACAATTTAAGCCTCAACAGCCCTTTCAGCCTGCTCTAGAAGATCTAATGAAGGCCTTCATTATCAAGACAAATGAGAGGCTGGATGCCCATGGAGAAACTATTAAAGAGTTGGGCACATCTTTTCGAAACATGGAGAGGCAAGTGGGACAGATTGTAACAATACTACCTGAGAGGGCTCCAGGAAGTCTCCCCACTGATATTGAGAGAAATCCCAAAGAAACAGTGAATGCCGTAACTCTAAGAAGTGGCCAATTGTTGAAGGATCCCACCCCGATCAAAAATGATGTGAAACTTGAAAAAGAAAGAGGGGAGCAGTTGAAGAATGATGTCGATAAAAAGAAGAAGGGCTAGATGAAAGCTGACAAAAAGAAGAAAGGAGAAACTTCGAGAAGGGCGGAACATGATGAGAGCGAGTATATGCCTGCTTTACCTTTCCTCGAAAAGCTATATAGAAAAAAGTTGGACAAGCAGCTTGGGAGATTTCTGGATGCGCTAAAACAGGTTCATGTAAACTTACTATTCACAGAAGTGCTCTCACAAATGCCTGCTTCTGCTAAATTCTTGAAGGATATCCTTCCAAAGAAGAGGAAAATAGAGTAGACCTTAGTGGTGAAGCTCATAGAGCATTGCAACATGATATTGCAAAATAAACTCCTACAAAAGTGTGATGATCCAGGGAGTCTTACTATGCCTTGCTCGTTAGGAACTATAAAGTTTGATAAGACTTTATGTAATTCTTATGCCTCAATTAATTTAATTCCTCTATCTATTTGTAGGAAACTTGAGAAGGAGATTGGAGAGAAAAGGTCGGTGCCAATATCTTTGCAGCTGGCAGACCAAACGACTATAACACCCGAGAGGATAGTGGAAGGTGTGTTAGTTTGGGCGGATAAATTCGTATTTCCTAAGGATTTTATAGTGGTGAATATGAAGGAAAATAAGGAGGTCCCTCTCATCCTAGGAAGACCATTCTTAGCAACGGGTAGAGCTATATTAGATACACACGAGAGAAAACTCATGCTTAGAGTGGGTGAGGAGACTGTAATTTTTTAGATGATTGTAGCAAAGGGAGCACAAGCAGAAAATTTAGTTGTGAGTGTTGATTGGAAAGTGAAGGCCTCAAAATATAAGGCTGCACTAAGCGAGAAAGATAAGTGTGGTGATTTGAACTAAAGGCGATATCTCCGAACTTTATTATACCTTCAGAATAAGTGTGGTGATTTGCTTAACTGCCTTGAGTAAAGTGTGTTGATATTCCGATCCTGAGTGTGTTATGTGCCATTTTAGTTTGAGGTTTTTTGTTATTCAGCGCATTGCATTTGATGTCTAGAATTTGACCCGTGTGTTTGCAAAGCGAAATGGTAATTTTATTCAGTCTTGGAATGGTTATGGGCGTTTCTTTGTTGAGCCAATTATATGCTTTTACCTACCTAATTGTTAGTTAATGTAGTTTACCCCTTTGAGCCTGTGATCCTGTATCTTTGGCAGCCACATTACTAGCCCTACCCAATTGTTTGAATTGATCATTTATTTGAACCTTTTACCTCTCGTGAACACTTGAATTTGTTATGAACTTTGTAAAAGTTGAAGTGTGTGGTGGTTGGTTTGGATTTTTAGTGGAACCATTGAATTAAGGAGAAAGGTGCAATGTTTTGAAAGAGTAAGAGCCACTTGAATTGAAAAAGAATGGAAAAGAAATAAGTGTATGATTGCAAAAAATGCTCCTTGATAGTGGTAACTCTTGATGTAATTGTG
The DNA here is from genome assembly GCA_002018475.1 of Nicotiana obtusifolia. Classification (NCBI taxonomy): domain Eukaryota; kingdom Viridiplantae; phylum Streptophyta; class Magnoliopsida; order Solanales; family Solanaceae; genus Nicotiana; species Nicotiana obtusifolia. The sequence goes on along the minus strand of MCJB01003324.1, from coordinate 83,227 downwards.
CTTAAAGAAGTCGGGAGTTAATGTATATTGATGTGAAGGTGGAGTTTTGGTTTGACATAAGTGTGGGGTTTTGAATGGCTAATTGAATCTATTAAAGTGCTTAGGGAGGTGTAGTCACTCTTAATCTAAATATATCTAATTATTTATTAAACCTAGTTAGGAGAATAATCGAAAGAGGTTTTCCTAAAGACCAATCCACTATGCATTCTTGCATATCTTCACGGGCTTAAATTGGTTCATTTTGTGATGTTAAGACTTAATCAGGAGAGGAGTTTTTCTAAACGTTTTAACTAATAATTGAGTGAATTCGAGATACTCACTTGAACATTAGAAGTGAATTATCTAGATGTAGATCGCGAACAATTATCTTACACCTATCTTATCAACCTCTATTTTCTCCCACTGCTAACTCCCTTGATTACCTTTGTGTTGACTGTCTTGGTCAACAGCTTTAGCTTCTTATATAATCTTAGTTAGACGTCTTATAACCTCAATTGTTGATCATCTTGGAAAGCAACCACGCTAGAAACAACGAGAATACTATTTTAAATCCAATCCACGTGGATACGATATTATACTATACTATATTTGTTTAGCGAGCATAAATTAGGTATTTGTTTCCAGCTTGTCACAATCGTGTTCGCCTACCTTCATGAGGCCTGAGCATCACTTTCCCGTCCTTCAGTTCGTGTTGGCATAAAGTTGAGTTGAGAAGCTGGGAGCTGGAGGGAAGGTCTTTGCGTTGGCGAAGTAATTGCCACGTTCGTGAAGGTTTGGATCTGCTATGCATCGTGTTCGCGAGTTCTATGCCGCGAACACATAGGATCTATTTATGGCGGTCAGCTTTTTTTAATCGCGAACACGAGGGTCCTACTGCGTTCCCGAAGAGTATACCTTGAGTAGACCTTTAAGTGCTCTATTTCAAAGGTTTTAGCATTGTATCATATTTTGAGCTATGGAGCTTGGATTGGGGTAAGTGTTTTCTACACGGTTTTGATTTTATTGCGTGATTCCAAATTCGTTTTTGGCATTTGATTGATTATTTCAACAGATAAATTGGGGGGTTTGTCTAAACTTTCCTAATGTGAATTTTTGACTTTTGAAGATCGATTCAGAGTCAAATTTGAGAGAAATTAGTAAGGTTGGACTCATAGTTGAATGAGTTTTCGGATTTTGTGAGTTTTGTCGGTTTTCGAGATGCGGGCCCGGGTATGACCTTTTCGCTGACTTTGAGTATTTTATTATTGATATTCGACATTTATTGATTGAGTTTGCTTCATATGGCATTATTTGATGATTTTGAGTTGCTTTTGACTAGTTTCGAGTCATTTGAAGGTTGATTTGAGCAGGAGCTTCTAGTTTATAAATTTTGCTTGTTTGAGGTAAATGTCTTGCGTAACTTTGTTGGGGAGATTTTTCCTATTAATTAATATTGCTTTCTACATATGGCGGTGATGCATATATAAGGTGATGAGCGTATATGTATTTTCTAAGGTTAATTATGCTTTGGGGTCGATTATATGATTATGTGTGCCTTGTTAGAATATGTGAAGTTCTTGCGTCATGTTTTACTTGATTCCAAGATTACTATGAATGCGAGGTTACATGCAAGAAATCTTTATTTAGCTTGTTAAAACTTGATTAAAATTTGATGGACTTTTGTGAAACTATTATTGTGTTAAATTAGGTCATCACTGTACAATACCTCGTTACAACCATTATTTTAGGGGTATTGGATTCTATACTTGAGTTGAAGATCATTCATTTTTGAGATTAGTTGAGACATTGAACAATAAGGTTCTTGAGGTTTGTTAATTAGTTAATCACTTGAATGCTGTGATTTATGTTCGTTTGGAATATTCGCTTAATCATTTTCTTTGATGTTATTTATGCTTCCTACCTTGCTTGTTATTGTTATACATGCTTGGTAAGGGAGAATGTAAAGCACGAAGGGTGATGCCATGTCATTTTATTTACATTATCATGTGAGGATGAGAGTAAACCACGAAGGGTGATGTCGTGTCACTACATTTACATCATTATGTTTTTATATTATCATTTGTTCATGGCACGAACGGTGTTACCGTGCAGGCGAGGACGAGAGACATGCATTCTGTGGTGATTGCTTTTCCTTGTGTATACATTCATGCCTTTATCTTCAGTTGTTACTGTTGCACCTACGTTTTCTATGTGACTTGTCATTATTGTTCTATTTTTGTCCTCTCTCTTAATTGTTATTCTGTTGTCCGGGCTTCTATCTATTTAACTTGCAAATATCATGCTTTCCTTCTTGTTGTCATATCTACATCTATGTTTTTTCTCATTGTTGCACTTTCCTATAAGCTTTCTACCGTGTTAGCTATTCATTGCTTCTATCTGTTTAACTTATAAAAATCATGCTTTATTTTATGTTGTTTATATCTATATCTAAGCTTTCTATCATGTTAGTTATTCATGCCTTCTATTTGTTTAGCTTATAAAGATCATGCATTCCTTCATTGTTGTTATATCTACATCTAAACCTTTTAGCATGTTAGCTAGTCAAATTAGGTTCCTCTATCTTAAATGCTATCATAACTTATATGCCACCTATATAGCATGTTACTGTTGCCCATATGCATTGTGTTGTTCATTATTGCTACTGTATCTCCCACTTTTTGTTATTGTTATTTCTTCTACCTGGTTGGTATTGTTATACGTGAAAAAGATAAAATGCACGAAGGGTGTTGCCGTGCCAATTGATTTGACTTACATTCATCTATTTAATGAGGATGAGATAAATGCACGAAGAGTGTTGCCGTGCCATTTGATTTGGTATCTTGAGTACATTTCTCACACTATTGAAGTTATGAATTTACTATCGTGGTTTGTTTGAAAAGGATTGGTCGTGATATTGAGGAATACTAACGGTGATTTTTTCTACTAATCATTTACTGCTTCACATATTTGTTCTTGTACTCTTTTTTGTTATATTCTAATATTTTTCTATTGTAAATGTTATATCACTGGGTATCTTTTAACTGAAAGCCTCGTCACTACATCACCGATATTAGTCAAGATGCTTATTGTGTATATGCGGTCAGTTGTACTCATACTACATTTCAACACCTTGCGTGCAGATCTTTCAGCGGAGATGCGGTGGATGACGGAAGCTGACTCTAAAGTGATTCGCGCCTTCCAGATGTAGCTATCACTTGTCCTTGGGTAGTTTTAAAGTTGAATTCTTTTAATGTACATCTCAAACAGAAGTTGTATTTATTTCATATCAATTTTTGCGAAAATCTAGTCTTAGTAGCTCATGACTTATACTACCAGTCCTTGGGATATTGTATGGAATCCAGATATATCATTTATTGATCACCTTTATTTTATTAGAATCGTGTTAACTATTAATTGCTAGCCTAACTGGTTGGGTTTGGTGCCATCACGACTAATAGAGATTGGGTCGTGACAAGTTGTTATCCGAGCACTAGGTTCGTAGGTTCTACGAGTCATGAGCAAGTTTCTAGTAGAGTCTTTCAATTTGGTGTGATGATGTCCATACCTATCTTCGAGAGGCTACAGGCATTTACGAAAATTTTCCTTCTTTCTTTCCTTATCGTGCGACCTAGTTTCAGCTTTAAACCTACGACTTTGATTATTCCTATTCGATCATATACGATGTTGCACATTCAATATCAGTTATGCGCCAATGGTTTGTGATGTAGTAGATGGGATACGAAGGGCTATGGATGCTTGATTATCATCGCAACGTGCTGTCTAGTCTAGGGAGCAGATGCAATAATAGATCTTTCAAACGTTTATTTGCGGTATGAAGCAGATTATTGTATCTGGTTGGTAATCACAAACTTGGGAGGATGGAGGGTGGCCTAGTTATTGTGATTATGGTGGTTTAATGGTAAGGTGTTGATTTCAGTACAACCTGGGGTTTTCTCCTGCATGATAACTCCGGATCTTGTGTTTTGTATGAGGTTTCCATTCGGTGGAATGCATATATTATTATTCTTGAGCATTGGGGAATAATTGCTTGACTATTGCAAGGATGAGTGTGTACTTGGCAGAGTCTTCAAAGTGTTCTACGACCAGTATTACCTAAGCTTATAAAGTATTCAGCTGATTCAGAGTGCGGGATCGGAGCAACTATGAAGATATGGTACCATGGATTACTGACGATGCTTTCTACGAATTCGAGCTAAATAGGGGAGTCTGTTATCATCTATTGGATTGCAGGATCATGCATTGTATTTGTTTCTGGACTGAGGGATTGCTTGGTGTTTCCTTAAATAATCATGTGCTGGTGAAGCGCGGGTAGCTCGCTCCGTATTGGTTGTTTATTGAAGATTACAGTAAGGTGAGTGGTTATCGAAAATGTTCTAATGAGTTGCAGATCATATGTGGCATTTAAGGACTCCTGAATTTCTGAATTAGTAAGGCTTGAGATCGGTTTCAAATTTGCAGAAGGTTCCTTCTTAGCGAGCATATCAGATTGAGTTACTTTCTGGTTGGCAATTGGCATGACTCAGTTGAGTTAGGGAAGGATATCAGTTCTTGATGACATGGACAATTTCAGGTGTTTATGAGAATGTTGGCTTTATTTGATGTCACTGGAGGAGAGTGTGCATGTTGGCATGTGCATTGTGTTTTAACTTGTGTGTTTTATTCTGTAAGGTGAGGGGATATAAGCAACGTATCAACCATTTGAGTAGTGGTGTTGAGATCGGATATGGAGATTCTAGTATTCATGAGTTTCAGAGACTGGACGTTCTCGTTGGCAGACTATTCCTTGATTACGAATTATGAAGAAATTTTGAGGGTTGGATAATTGATGGTATGTGTTATGGACAGGTTGCTTTAGACTTTTGGAAGGTTATTTACCTGTTTAGGAATGATCGGAATTTGGTTAGGGGATTATTTGTGAGCCGAATAAGAATGTGTATTCCGTATCGGATAGGATTTGCTTGCTCTTGCATAGCTCTTACCACAGGTATATTATCGGGTGGAATGGATGTTATTCGTGCCTTGGTCTATGTTATGTGTTTCTCTCTTACGCTATATGGGGTTTTGAGGGTTACATGATTATTTTCACACATATTGTAATTCTGTTATGGCCTTATGGCGTTATGGGCAAGATGGTCATCGTGATGATGACTTACTTATTGCAACATAGTTGTGCTTGTCTTTCTCAGTATTTTTTATGCCTTCTCATCTTCCCAGAGCTATATTTGTACACTCTATCGAGCTTGATGTTGACACACATGTGATCAGTGAGCCCGAGTATTATGGCATGATAGGTACCCCTAGATGGTCTGATATAATTGGATCGGGTTGCACACCGTAACAATATAGCGATGACATATCACCCCTTATGATTATTTTGTGTGTTTTGCTTTTGCTTTGTTAAAAATAGTTTATTAGAAGATGTTAATATTACTCTGTCTGCTTAACTTGCTTAGTAGCCTTCTTATTTAACTTTCTTTCTATTATCTGTCATGTCTGAATTGTTACTTATTTGGTGTACGAAACCACGTTGTGTGGGGCTCCATTTGATTTTTGGTGAACTTTTTGGTTGGGCCCCTTGTATCGGCAGAGATGAGATTTCTAGACCTGAGATTTGCACTACCGTATTGGATGAGGAATTTTTGGGGGAATGATATCATATTTCCACTCAAAATTTGGGCAATGGACCTTGTCGCACTAGTGAGCTTCTTGACTTGTCGATCAGAAGGGTGGTTCTGAGTTTCTGCATGTTTCTCTCATCACCGGTGGTGTATGAAGGTTTTGAACAAGGTATTATTTGATATAATGTTTACTACTGGTATCAGATTTTCTTTTGGGTAGCTATGGTCGTCAACTATTATTGTTGTGAGTATCTGAGTTATGTGGTATAAAATGTGATTACATCTTGGGTTATGGTTATGGATTGATACAGCTTCTTCAGACTTTCATAATGTGTAGATGCGAGAGTCGGGTCTTGTAATGAATTCAGTATGTTTGAAATTGGGTTCTAAGATTTATAGATTGAGGTTAAAGTAAGGATCTTCAATTAAGTTGTGTCGTCAAGCTTACTCTTCAATTAAGTTGTGTCGTCAGGCTTACATGGATTGGGGTAACGTAGAATCACCCATGGGTATGTGTATAGTGAGCTGATGTAGTGATTTGATATCTTTGGAACGACTCTTGGCATGTTCGAGGACGAATGTATGTTTAAGTAGGGGAGGATGTAATGACCCAACTAGTCCTTTGGAGCATTTGCATTTCGTTCAGTTGTTTGAAGTCTTGAGTAATTATATTATGTATTATGACTTGTGTAAATCATTCGTTTTGGCTTTCGGGTGATCCTGAGGTGATTTGGAAGAATGATTCTCAACTAGGAAGCTTTAAGTTCGAGGGGCTCAGGTGAGTTTCGAATGAATTTCGGATCATTTCCATGTTCTTTAGCACTGCCGATTTCAGGTGTTTCAGAACTCTTTGCAATCACGAAGATTGGGTCGCAATTGCATAGTCTATTATGGGAGCTGGGTATTTCCTTCATCGCGATCGCGATTGGGCAATCGCATTCGCGGACCTTTGTGTGGCCTGAGCATCGCATTCGCGTCCGTCAACTTACGTTCTCAAAGAGTTGAGTTGAGAAGCAGGGAGCTGGAGAAAAGGTCTTCACATCCACAAAGGTTTGGATCTGTTGTGCATCACGTTCACGAGGTCTATGTCGCTGATGTGCCGGGTAATTTCGGCACATTTTGATACTATTTGTTTAGAGTTTTACTTGTTCTACTTGTTAATTATCACTATACTTACTTAATTTTAGTGTAATTGTAGTGTATTGAGTGAAGAAATCCAGAAGTATGGAAAAGAAGTCAAAAAGCCAGCCAAAGAAAAGAAAAGAGGTCAGAAGCATCACAGATGTAACTATGCGATCGCAGAACAGATATGCGAGTCGCATAGTCGACAGGTAGATCGCAGATAAAGACAGAACTTTAAGCCAACCTTCAGGTTGAGAATGCGATCGCAAATGTGACGCAAAACGACAATGCGAACCGCAAATTGGCCTTGTGGAGTCGCAAACTTGAACAGAGTTCTTGGTGAAAGTCAGTGTGGCAAAGTCAGCATACGAACCGCAAATCCAGATGTGACGAGAGTAAACCTGGCTGGTGTGATTTACGATGGAATATGAAAATTTGCGAACCACATTCCTGTTCTGCGATAGGAATGCGGTTCGCATTAGTGCAACGAGGGCAAAGCTGACTGCTGCTCGCCTCGGGTTTTGGGCCTCTATAAATAGCCTTTATAGGTTTTGTGAAGACATTCTTGTCAGAACTTAGGGTACAAAGTACGGCTTTGATTATTTTTCGAATTCTTAGAAGCTTTTGGTGATCATAACCCTCTATTTTTTGTAAGATGATATCCATTACTTTTTCTTGTTCTTTAATTCTCAGCATGTGTAGCTAAACTTAAACGCTGAGGTTGTGAACCGTAGATGGGTGGAATGTGATTGAGAGTTTGATATTGATTCCAATTTTGAAAGAAGCTTGATGTTTATTTATTTCTCGTTTTCAATTAATCGTTAGTGGTTGCAAACATTAAAGAATGCCAATTAACGCTATCTTATCTTGGAAAAGTGAGATAGGGTTTGGTAGAAATAAATAACAAAAATTCAAGGCTTTAAACCTTGTCTAACAAAATCTCTTATGAATAAGTAGATTTTAATTTGGCAAATAATTGGTTGTTATCGACTATTTTGTATTCGGAAGAATCGTAAGAGGATACGTTATCCGCATATTGGGAAATATTGGATAAATACAGTAGACACCAATTGCATATCAAGAACGAAATTCAATATCAATATCAAGAACACTATACTACATTTAGGGGGATACAACCTTGGTTTCTTAAAATTCATAGTTCTCACGTTCAAACTATTCTTAAAACATTAGTTTTCAGTTTTCTTTTCTTACGTATTAAACACTTCTTTATTTGGCTACTTGATAGAATTACGACTAAGTAAAGTATTACATTAATTGGACAATAGTTTCATGCCTATTCCCTGTGGGATTCGACCTCAACCTCGTTGGGTTGCTATATTTGACATCGATCGCTTACACTATTGTTAAGGTGTAATTTGAGCGAATCAAATTTTGGCGCCGTTGCCGGGGAATACGGTTTTGAAATTTCTGATTAGTGTATACTTTACTATAAGTCTAATTCCACTTTATTGCGCGTTGTTTGTTTTGGTTGTTGTAGACAGGAAGATATGGCAGACCCTGAAGATGATGTGGAGGTGGAGCAGGAAGAAAATCCTTTTGCTGATATTGAAGAATAGATAGAGGATACGAACGCTATAGTACCTCCAGCTGTAGGGGCTGCTACGTTCAAGGTAGAACATGGACTGATTTTGATGCTGAAAGCTGAAGGATACTTCAGAAACTCTACTGATGACGATCCAATGCAACACCTTAGGAACTTCTTGGGTGTTTGTGCGACGCACAAGCAAAATAATGTCTCTGACGATGCATTAAGGCTGAGATGCTTTAAGTACTCGTTAGCTGGAGATGCGAGGAAATGGCTTCAAAACCTTCCTCCAAATTCCATCCGTTCTTGGCCGGAACTGGTCCGGGCATTCTTGTCAAAGTGGTTTCCGCAAAGCAAGAAATCTTAGCTCCGCGACAAGATATTTTTCTTTAAACAACTACCTGGTGAACAAGTACACGAAGCGTGGGAACGCTTCAAGTTGTATTTGGTGAGGTCCCCAAACCATGGCTTTCCATATTCAATGTTACTGGAAAAGTTCTATATGGGTTTGGACCCTATGAACCAATCAATAGCGAAGAATGCTGCCGCTTGATCCTTCATGGATAAAACCTTCGCTAGAGTAACTCAGATTTTGGACAAAATGGCTAAACACAATTAAGACTGGCATTCTGAGGATACAACAGATGGCATTACAATTGGGTCTCCTTCTATGAATAACTTGATAAAGGAAAATCAAGAACGAGACCAGGTGATTGCTGAACTTGCCACCAATGTTAATGTATTGACGAAGTTGTTTACAGAAAATCAGAAAAAGAAAGTCAGTGTAGTGGAGAATGTGCAACCAATGCAAAGTGATGAACATGAAGAGGCGAATTATGTCAACAATACTCAGGGAGGTTATCAAAGGCAACATTATCAGGGTCAAGGGACGCAAAATCATTGGAGACCAAACCCGCAAGGGCAAGGTCCCCAACAATGGCGAAATGATCAAAGTGGCCCGAATCAAGGAAATTGGAACAACAGTAATAATTTTCCAAACCGAAGTTCCAACCCTTATGTTCCTCCGCAAGGGCAGTATTCGAATCAGGGATCCTCAAGTGAATCTAAACTGGAGAGTATGCTCGAGAGGATATTACAGAACCAAGAAAAGTCAGATAACTCCATGAAAAACATGATTGAATTGGTTGTCTCCCACACAGCAGCGATTCAAAATTTTGAATTGCAAATGAGGGACCTCTCTCGTGAACAATATCCACAACAGAAGGGAACACTTCCTAGCGACACAATTGAAAATCCTAAGGGAAGTGGAAGTGGCCCAATTGCTCATATTATGGCTGTCACGACTAGGAGTGGTAAGACATCGCAGGGAAGAGATGAAGCTGAAGAACTTCGAAAAGAGTTCGAAGTTGAAAAAGATAATGTTGCTGAGGTAAACGAAAATCTTGAAATTTTGCTGAACAGAGATGAGACTCAGGTAGGATAAAGGATAAGGAAGAAGGAACATCAACCGTTCTTCCGCCAATTCCTAGACCCCCTCCTCCTTTTCCTCAAAGGCTTGCTAGAAGAATTGACAACAACAAGTTTGAGAAGTTTTACGACATTCTCAAGCAGTTATCGTTAATATACCTTTCTTGGAGGCGTTCCAAGAAATGCCAGGGTTTGCCAAGTATCTCAAGGATCTGATTATGAAAAAGAGAACCACCAGGAATGAGGTGGTAAACATGACTCACAGGGTTAGCTCGATCATAGCTACCAATCCAATCCAAAAGAAAGAGGACCCAGGAGCATTTACTATCCCATGCACTATTGGAGTGCGCGACTTTGCTAAGGCATTATGTGACAATGGGGCTAGCATTAATCTAATGCCTCTCGCTATCTACAAACAAGCCGGGCTAGTAATGCCGAGGCCGACAAGCTTGAGGTTGCAGATGGCTGACCGATCTATCAAAAGACCAGTTGGTATTGTGGACGATGTAATTGTAAAAGTTGGAAAATTTCATATTCCAGCCGACTTTGTGATCCTCGATTGTGCTGTAGACAAGGAGATCCCTATCATATTGGGGAGACCATTCTTAGCTACTGGAAGGTCTCTTATGGACTCAGAGCGTAATGAAATAAAGTTCCGGGTAAACAACGAAGAAGTCACTTTTCAAGCTAGTAAGGGAATGAAGTTGCCAACTGAGTATGAGAATATTTCACTAATTGGCATTGTTGATGAAGTCGATGAAGCGGTCCAAATGAAAATGGAGGAGCAATGCTTAGGTGAAGCACTGGTAGCTATATTGGTGAATTTCGATGGTAATGATTTAGAAGGGTTTATGGAGTCGGTGAATGCGTTAGAAGGTCGTGGTTCTTATTCATATACTCCGCCAAAACTGTCTCTAGATTTGGAGAATATAGCTACACCTCCAGCGAAGCCGTCCATCATTGAACCACCTCAATTAGAGCTCAAGCCGCTTCCTTCACATTTGAAGTATAAATTCCTTGGTTTGAATAATACTTTACCGGTAATTGTTTCTTCGTTGTTGAATGATGTGCAGGTAGAACAGTTGCTGCAAGTTTTGAAGGAACACAGACAAGCCATCGGATGGACAATTGCTGACATTCGGGGAATTCCTGCCGGAATATGTGAGCACAAGATTCAACTAGAAAATGGGACAAAACCGAGTGCGGAGCACCAGAGACGGCTGAATCCAGCAATGCAGGAAGTGGTGAAGAAAGAGATAATCAAATGGCTGGATGCAGGGGTTGTTTATCCAATTGCTGATAGTTCGTGGGTGAGTCTAGTGCAGGCATGACTGTGGTCAAGAACGAAAAGAATGAGATGATACTAACAAGGACCATAACCGGATGGCGGGTATGCATGGATTACACAAAACTCAATAGCGCCACCTGCAAGGACCACTTCCGTATGCCTTTTATTGATCAAATGCTTGATCGGCTAGCCGGAAAGTCCTTTTATTGCTTCCTTGACGGATACTCTGGGTACAATCAGATCAATATAGCTTTGGAGGATCAGGAGAAGACAACGTTCACCTGCCCGTATGGAACATTTGCCTTCAGTCGAATGCTTTTCGGCTTATGTAATGTTCCAGCCACTTTCCAGAGATGTATGATGTCAATTTTTTCTGATATGGTGGAAGATTTCCTTAAGGTATTTATGGATGATTTTTTGGTAGTCGGGGAAACTTTTGAGCAATGCTTGAAGAATCTGAAAAAAGTGCTGAAACGATGCGAAGAAACAAACCTTGTATTAAACTGGGAAAAATGCCACTTCATGGTGGATGAAGGTATTGTTTTGGGGCATAAAATATCCAAGCATGGTATAGAGGTGGATAAGGCTAAAATTGAAATCATCTCTAAGCTCCCTCCACCCACATCAGTGAAAGGTGTCCGTAGCTTTTTGGGGCATGCTGGATTCTACAGGCGGTTCATTAAAGATTTCTCAAAGATTGCACATCCAATGGGTAAACTCTTAGAGAAAGATGCCAAGTTCGTCTTTGATGAAAAATGCCTCGCTGCTTTTGAAGAACTGAAGACAAAGCCTACCACGGCACCTATCATTGTCACACCTGATTGGTCATTGCCTTTTGAGCTTATGTGCGATTCTAGCGGTGTAGCTATTGGAGTGATGCTGGGGCAGAGACACAACAAAATTCTTCACCCAGTATACTATGCTAGCAAGACGCTTAATGGGGCACAAATGAATTACACTGTAACTGAGTAGGAACTGTTAGCTATTGTGTATGCATTCGAGAAGTTCCGTGCATATCTATTGGGCTCCAAAGTGATTGTGTATACAGATCATGATGCTCTCCGTTATTTGATGGCGAAGAAAGATGCTAGGCCACGATTAATCCGATGGGTGTTACTGCTGCAAGAGTTTGATTTCAAAGTTATGGATCGCAAGGGAACACAAAACCAAGTGGCAGATCACTTATCTCTACTGGAAGAATCAGGGAGACAAAGAGAAGAGCTGGAGATAAATGATTCATTTCCAGACGAACATATACTGATGGTATCAAATTCTTTTGCACCGTGGTATAGCCGATATCGCCAACTACATTGTCAGCGATCTAATTTCGGAAGGGTTGGAATCATACCAACGGAAGAAGTTCTTGAGGGATTGTGGAAATTATTATTAGGAAGAACCATTCTTATTCCGTATCTGTGCTGATAGCATAATTCGAAGATGCGTACCCGAGGAAGAGATGCTACAGATCCTGAAAGCATGCCATGACTCACCAGTTGGGGGTCATCATGGGGGCAACAGAACAGCTGCAAAGGTTTTGGAGTGTGGATATTACTGGCCAACTATTTATCAGGATGCTAATCAGTTGGTGAAGTCTTGCGACCAATGCCAACGACAGGGCCCAATCTCGAGAAGGCATGAGATGCCTATGAAATTTGTTATGGAAATCGAATTATTCGATGTTTGGGGTATTGACTTCATGGGCCCTTTCATAAGCTCATGTGGAATGAAATACATCCTAGTAGATGTGGACTATGTACCCAAGTGGGTAGAAGCGGTTGCCTTACCAAAAAACGAAGCTCGGAGTGTGACCGCGTTTCTAAAGAAGAATATTTTCACCAGGTTTGGCACCCCGAGAGCCATTATCAGCGACGGAGGGTCACACTTCTGTAACAGAGTGTTTAAAGATCTCCTCGACGAGTATGGGGTTAAGCATAAGGTTGCCACACCTTATCATCCACAATCGAGCAGCCAAGTTGAAGTATCAAATAGGGAGATCAAAAGCATCCTGTCCAAGACGGTGAACGCCAATAGGACTGATTGGTCAAGAAAGCTAGATGATGCTCTATGGGCATATCGCACAGCTTACAAGACTCCTATTGGTACATCCCCGTATCGGTTATTCTTTGGAAAGGCGTGCCGTTTACATGTTGAACTTGAGCATAAGGCTATGTGGGCCTTAAAGAGAATAAACATGGACTGGGCGGAGGCAGGAGCTTTAAGGCTGGCACAGTTGAATGAAATGGAGGAATTTCGGTTTCATGCTTATGAGAGTGCAGCAGTTTTTGCCAAAGTGTCTCAGCCTCCTGCCCTACAGTCCAGGTTGAGTCTACTGATGACGAGACATCGGAGCGGTCATCCGAGTTCAAAGTGGACGAATCAGAGGAGGCCAGTTTAGAGGCCGATGAGAGTGCAACCCCTCAGCCAAAAGGAAAAGAAATTGCTGTGCCTACGGCGGAGGAGGGACAAGAGCAAGCCGACATCGAGAAGGCCATTGAGCAATCATTAGCCGATAAGGCTGCCAAGAGATGGCCACCAATGGGAGAAGCTTGCAGCTCAGCAGCTCCCCCACCGGATTCGGACCAGACTCACTCTTCTCCTCCAGCACCGACAGAGACCTAGGCTACTGCATCTCTTCGCGCAATTGCGCCATAAGGGAGTCCCTTGTCCTTTATATTCTATTTTATGCCTTGGGGACAATGCATGTGTTTAAGTTGGGGGTGGTATCCTTACACTCTTGTTTTGTCTGTATATATGATTTACTTGTGAGCATGTTTAGTGACATTTCACACCTGTACATTGTATAGTAATGCTTTATGATTTATGTGTATATGTTGTTATAATTAAATAGTTAGCAATAGATTCCCCTTGTTTTTTTCTTTTGCTTGGTTCTTTTTCAAGGGTGTAATAGTAGAACCGGGCCTTTAAATATGAAGTATATTGACCAGGATGGTACATCTGTTGAAAATCAAGTAGTTAAGCATATGTGAAGAATAGACCCTTATAACAAATCAAGTAGGTGGATTTGAGGCTCGCTCAGTAACTCTAGGTTTACTTAGAATTGTGTATGTGTACACGAGGAAAGCTTCGAATTACTAAAGTTGAACTCCAAAGCTGTAAAATATGTTAACCGAACAGTTGATGTGCCAATATGTGTGAGCTCCTTGTTTTGATAGTTCTTGTGTTCACTGCTGCCATCTAGAACTTGCCCGGTTGGTTTTTCGTTGCCTATCCTATGTACACTGAGTTAGAGAAATGATCTTAGGCTTTCTTTGATTAGTGATGAATTCTTTCTAGCCTTTTCAGCTTACCTGTGCATAATGAATATCACTAGTACCCTATTTGAGCCTTTTTCCTTGGCCTCTGCATTACAAACCTATCCCATTCGTAAGACATGATCTCTCTTGAATCCGTTCCTCCTTGAACATTGAGAACATTGCTAAAATTTTAAGTTGGGGGTGTGGGTCAACATGAAAATGGGCAAGGTTTTGAAGTGAGTTTGGGACCTCGTACTTCAAAAGCTCATGTAAATCTATGGAAGCTTCAATATAAAAACAGAAAAACAGAGGAAAAAAAAAGAGAAATATTCTATGTGTGTTGTCATAATGTAGCTTGAGAATAAAATAAAGAGGTATGCAAGTGGGGTCTAATGCGGGAATGTAAGGCCATTGAGGCCAGGAGTTAAAAAAGAGAAAAAGGGTAAAAGAAAGAAGCGTGTAATTAGTGTTCAAGGAGGAAGTAGCCACTATTATCTAAATATACATCTTACCCTTCCTTAACCGAGTCCTTAAGTGATCTCTAACTGAGTGTTCCTATAACTAGGCGATGAATTAAAATAAGGGCAAGCCTATAGCATGGCATGTGGTGACACTTGAAATTCTGTTCTGAGAGCGAGTGTACTAGTACTTTTGTCCCTTGTTTTTGCTATAATAAGTATTGTGAGAGTGGGACTTTCTTTGTAGTGAGGGCACATACACTACTAGGTTGATAGTCAGTTGAGCTTTGAGTAAAGCATAAGTAGATTCAGCTGAAGATAGCCTTTAGTTACTTTGTTGAGGCTCAAAGTTCACTAATTGATTGGTTGTTTTTGAACATATTAATGATTCAAAGGGGGGTACAGTGGTCAAAAAGGGTTATGCTTGAGATGTTAACAACAAACACCGTTCATGGTCAGTATTGCTTCATATTTGATAAGTAGAGTCTAGAGTAGGATAGTATCGTGTTAGTTGCTTGAGGACAAGCAAGAGTTTAAGTTGGGGGCGTTGATGTGCCGTGTAATTTCGGCACATTTTGATACTATTTGTTTAGAGTTTTACTTGTTCTAGTTGTTAATTATCACGATACTTACGTAATTTTAGTGTAATTGTAGTGTATTGAGTGAAGAAATCCAGAAGTATGGAAAAGAAGTCAAAAAGCTAGCCAAAGACAAGAAAAGAGGTCAGAAGCATCGCAGATGTAACTATGCGATCGCAGAACAGATATGCGAGTCGCATAGTCGACAGGTAGATCGCAGATGAAGACAAAACTTTAAGCCAACCTTCAGGTTGAGAATGCGATCACAAATGTGACCGCAAAACGAGAATGCGAACCACAAATTGGCCTGGTGGAGTCGCAAAATTGAACAGAGTTCTGGGTGAAAGTCAGTGTGAAGAATGCGATCGCATTCTATGATCGCAAAGTTAGCATGCGAACCGCAAATCCAGATGTGAGGAGAGTAAAACTGGCTGGTGTGATTTGCGATGGAATATGAAGATTTGCGAACCACATTCCTATTCTGCGACAGGAATGCGGTTCGCATTAGTACAAACGAGGGCAAAACTGACTGCTACTCGCCTCGGGTTTTGGGCCTCTATAAATAGCCTTTATAGGGTTTTGTGAAGACATTCTTGTCAGAACTTAGAGTACAAAGTACGGCTTTGATTATTTTTCGAATTCTTAGAAGCTTTTGGTGATCATAACCCTCTATTTTTTGTAAGATGATATCCATTACTTTTTCTTGTTCTTTAATTCTCAGCTTGTGTAGCTAAACTTAAACGCTGAGGTTGTGAACCCTAGATGAGTGGAATGTGATTGAGAGTTTGATATTGATTCCAATTTCGAAAGAAGCTTGATGTTTATTTATTTCTCGTTTTCAATTAATCGTTAGTGGTTGCAAACATTAACGAATGCCAATTAACGCTATCTTATCTTGGAAAAGTGAGATAGGGTTTGGTAGCAATAAATAACAGAAATTTAAGGCTTTAAACCTTGTTTAACGAAATCTCTTAGGAATAAGTAGATTTTAATTTGGCAAATAATTGGTTGTTCTTAAAATCGACTCTTTGGTATTCGGAAGAATCGTAAGAGGATACATTATCTGCATATTGGGAAATATTGGATAAATACAGTAGACACCAATTGCATATCAAGAACGGAATTCAATATCAATATCAAGAACACTATACTACATTTAGGGGGATACAACCTTGGTTTCTTAAGATTCATAGTTCTCACGTTCAAACTATTCTTAAAACATTAGTTTTCATTTTTCCTTTCTTACGTATTAAACACTTCTTTATTTGGCTACTTGATAGAATTACGACTAAGTAAAGTATTACATTAATTGGACAATAGTTTCATGCCTATTCCCTGTGGGATTCGACCCCAACCTCGTTGGGTTGCTATATTTGACATCGATCGCTTACACTATTGTTAAGGTGTAATTTGAGCAAATCAGTCGCGAACGCGTAGGGTCTTTCATCACATGGATTGAGAAGTGTTTTCACTCGGTTATGATTATATTTGTTGAATCCTTCTTCATTTTTGTCATTTGATTGATGATTTCAAAAGAGAAATTGGTGGTTATGTCTAAACATTCCTAAAGTTAATTTTTTAGTTTTGAACATCGATTTGGAGTCGGATTTGAGAGAAGTTAGTATGGCTAAACTCCTAGTTGAATGGGTAATCAGATTTTGTGAGTTTTGTCGCGTTTCGAGGTGCTCGTTCGAGTTTACTTTTTGGTTGACTTTGAGTATTTGACTAAAGATTCGACCTTTATTGATTGAGTTTGCTTTCATGGTATTATTTTATGATTTTGAGTTGCTTTTGACTAGTTTTGAGTCGTTCGAAGGGTGATTGGAGCGGGATTGCATTTCTAGTGTGTTGATTTGGCTTGTTTGAGGTAAGTGCCTTGCCTAACTTTAGTGGGGGAATATTTCCTATTAATTGATATTTTTTGCTTCATGCGGGGGTGATGCATATATGAGGTGACGAGAGTATATGCATGTATCAAGGTTAATCATGCTCGGGGGCAGATTATATGATTATTTGTGCCTTGTTAGAACATATGAACTTCTTTCTTCACGTTATACATGATTCCTATATTAATATGAATATGGTGTTAAATGCAAGAAATCTTGATTTAGCTTGTTAAAACTTGATTGAAATTTGACGGATTTTTGTGAAACTATTAATGTGCTAAATTTGGTCATCACTGTACTTAATCACAAATACCTCGATACGACCGTTTCTTGAGGTATTGGATTCTATACTTGAGTTGAAGATCATTTATTTTCTAGATTGGTCAAGATAATTGAACAATGAAGTTCTAGAGGGCTGTTGATTTGTTATTAGCTTGAGAGCTATGATTTATTTTCGTTTGGAATATTCTCTTAATCACTTTTCTTGATGTTATTTATGCTTCCTATCTTGCTTGTTATTGTTATACATGCGCTTGGTGAGGAAGAGTGTAAAGCATGGAGGGTAATGTCGTGCCATTTCATTTACATTATCATGTGAGAATGAGAGTAAAAGCATGAAAAGTGATGCCATGCCATTTCATTTACATTATCATGTTCTTATATTATCAAGTGTTCATGGCACGAAGGGTGTTTCTGTGCAGGCGAGGATGAGACATGCATTTTGTGGTGATATCTTTTCCTTGCGTATACATTCATGCCTTTATCTTGAGCTGTCACTGTTGCACCTATGATTTTTATGTGACTTGTCATTGTTTTTTTGTCTTTGTCCTCTATCTCAATTGTTTATGTGTTGTCCATGCCTTTTATCTGTTTTACATGCAAATATCATGCTTTCCTTCTTGATGTCATATTTGCATATATGTCATTTCTAATTTGTTGCACTTTCATGTAAGCTATCTATTGTGTCAGTTATTTATGCCTTCTATCTGTTTAACTTATGAAAATCATGCTTTCCTCCATGTTGGTTATATCTATATCTAAGCTTTCTGTCATGTTATTTATTCATGCCTTCTATCTGTTTAGCTTATAAAGATAGTGCTTTCCTTCATGGTTGTTATATCTACATCTAAATCTTCTACCACGTTAGCTAGTGAATTCCTCTACCTTAAATGCTACCATTACTTCTACGCCTCCAATCTAGCCTGTTATTTTCTTATTTTTTGGCTAAATATAAATTTTATTAATAGAAGCAAAGTACAAAAGTGGAGGGGGACATAAACCTTACATCCAATAAAAGAGTAAATGTACACTTAGTTATGTTGAAGTGATAACTAAGTGTACCTAAAATGTGATAAGGTGCTAGACCTTTGGTGATGTGGCAATTGGCTATTTTATAGTGATAGACAATCACATTTACAAAAACAGAGTGTGATTGATCTAGGCCAGCTATACAAAAAAGTCCATGTTTCCCTGCTTCTATTATGTGATTTAGGGATGTGATCCCTTGTATGTACATCTGGTGTCTAAAAGTGATGTCTAGAATTCTCGAAAGAGATGCAAAAGAGTGCGAGCTATCTTCAATTTTGCTTTGTCCTTTAAAACAAATGCCAAGTTGAAGATGGCTATTTGAGTTGGAGAACAGTGTTATTTTTGCTGGTGGATAAGCAAAGTGACGAGTACTTCTAGTGACTGTGTTTTGAGGCTGCTGCTGTAGAATGTATGTGTGTTTCCTATGTCTTCTTTTAGGTAGTCTTCTTGGCTTGATGTTCCTTTGGAAGCTGCTGTCTTCTCTTGTTTCAGCCTTTAGGTTTATGACTGCTTTTCTGTTGGCCCTATGTGACTGCTGCTTCTCATGGTGGTTTGTTGTTGCTTCTATATCCTGGGATGTATGCTGGCTTAGTATGTTGCTGCTATGCTGCTGAAGGATGTCTAGTATCCAGTGTTGCAATGTGGCTAGGGATGTCCATGATGATTGCTGTAGTTGCAAGAGATTAGCACCAAAGGTTCTAATACCACACCTTGCAACTGCAGTAATGATTTCGTCCATTTCAAGCAGTTTACAGTGATAAGTGGCATGCTGAGTTCAATGAAGGAGATGGTGCTTGTGTTGCTGCTATTTTGCTGCTTTATGGTTATGTGATCCTCTATGTTAGATTCAGGATGTTGCTTCTGTGGATTAACTATTGGCTGTGCATCTGTGGCATGTAATTGTTATTGGCTCATACCGTTCCCATTGTTGTTCCTATGTATTTGTGTGTTGTTTGAGTGCCAGTGGTGTATTGTAACAGGGAGGATCCGTAGTGATTGCTGTAATTGAAAGAGATTGAGCACCATTAGTGCTAATACCACACCTTGCTATTGCAGCAATAACCTGGACCATGTCGAGTTATCTGCAGTGATGTGGCAGTTGTTGAGTTAAGTGGCTTCTTGCTGCTGCTGATGTTGGTGTGTTCTTTGAGTTTGTCTTGTCTACTGCATTTGAGTAGTTAGGTATTTGTTGCTGAGTTTTTTTTGTTGCTGGAAGTGATCTTATTGAGATTATCCTCTGTGTTCTTTTAATTTGAGGTGACTTGTTAGTTTGAAGTGATGATGAGGTTGTAAAAATTTATACTGCTTCCAGTATTGTATCATGGTGGATATAGGCCTGTGTTATTAATGCTGCCTAGTGTAACTGTTGTATCTTTGATTCTGCTGCTGCTGTGTTGCTGCCCAAAAGTGTATCATGGGAATCCAGCCTAAAAGCCAGTGTAGCAATGGGACACACTTTGCTTCTTTAACAATAGGCTGGCCCCAAAAGTGTATCTTAATGAGTAGAAAGATGAGTTGTGGATGTTGTCTTGGATGATTGATGTGTCTTTGAAGGAGTCTCTTCTGCTGCTGCGTTCCTGCTATGGCAATGTAAAGCCAGAGTTGAGAGTTTGAGGTACTGGTAGATAATAATTTGAGTAGTTGTTGTCTTCCTAGAAGGTTATTTGATTGAAGCTTAGAGGGTGGCTGCTTGTGTGACATGCCCCTTGTGTGATGTTGTTCCATTATAAACCATGTATCTGAGGCTGGTGTGGGGGTTCTTCTAAACTGCAAGCAGCAAGAAATGCTGGTCAGTGTTTCCTGCAAAAGAAAGCAGCATATTAGTGTAAAGCCACTGTCCCAGTCTTCTCTGGTCTCCCTTATGCTTTTTGCTGATGCCACTGCTTTGTTCCTCCAATGTGCCTGCAAAATTAAAAAGCATGTTAGTAAAACATTATTTGATCTTAGGCTCAAGTTATTGTTCCTTTGTTTTGAGGTTGGGAGATTGTGTGTCTGTAGCTTAGCGAGGGACCACTGTCCTGTTTTCTCTTTTGCTACTTTGCTACCTTTACTCTTATGTATGGACATTGGAGTTTACCTTCATTTAGTATCTTTCGACCTTGTAAATCCAGCTACCAGAAGTCATGACATTCAGTTATCCCAACTTCTAGTGCATAGTTTGCTAAGTGATCAGCTAGCTTGTTTCCTTCCCTGTATATGTGTGTCACATTGAGTGTGAAAGCTTTTTTCATCTAGCCTGTTGTTGTTGCTCATATTTACTTCATTTTTTCTTATTGCTACCTGTGCATCTCCCACTTTATTGTTACTGTTATTTCGTTCACCTGGTTGGTACTGTAATACGTATGCTCAAGGAGGAAGAGAAAAATGCACGAACTGTGTTACCATGCCAATTGATTTGGCTTACATTCATATATTTGGTGAGGATGAGATAAATGCACGAAGGGTGTTGCCGTGACATTTGCTTTGATATCTTGATTACATCTATCACACTATGAAAGTTATGAATTTACTTATGTGGTTTGTTGGTTATTGCTTTAAGTAAAGGATTTGTTCTGATATTGAGGAATATTGACCGCGATTTTGTCTAGTAATCATTTAATGCTTCGCATATTTATTTTTTGTACTCTTTTCTGTTACGTTCTAGTATTGTTCTATTTCTAATCTACCGCTCTGGTTATATCAGTGAGTATCTTTTAACTAAAAGTCTCGTCACTACTCCACAGAGGTTAGTCAAGATACTTGTCGAGTATATGGGGTCGATTGTACTCATACTACATTTATGCACCTTACGTGCAGATCTTGGAGCGAAGATTCGGTGCATAATGGATGTTGACTCTAAAGATGTTTGTGCCTTCCGAATATAGCTACCGCTTGTCCCTGGGTAGTTTTAGAGTTGAATTCTGTTTATGTGCATATAAAATTGAAGTTTTATTTATTTCATATCAGTTTTTGCAAGAATCCAGTCTTAGTAGCTCATGACTTGTACTATCAGTTCTTAGGATGTTGTGTGGAATCTAGATTTATCAGTTGTTGATCACTTTATTTTATTAGATTTATGTTAATTGTTAATTGGCTAGCTTAACGGATTAGGTTAGGTACCATTACAACTAGTAGAGATTGGGTCGTGACATTTCTTATTTTTATTCATACCATAATATCATAATTCTCGTGCTACCTATTTCTCTAGCCTTATTCCTTGTCCATTTAGTTTTCTGAAAGAATGAAATATTTAGTCTCCTCCGTTTTACTGTATCCATTAATTCAGTAGACTTTCCCATCAAAGTGTCTATATTTCAACTACCTAGGTGAATCCCTCTCTCTTGGGCTTGTTTTTGTACTCTCATCCGTCTATGATGCGAGAATTCTTTATTATTTTGCACTATATCTAGGAAGTGATGTGGCGGAACTAGCTTCTTTGACCACATTCGTCCGTGATGTGTGAAGCTTTTCATATTAACCACAAAGTTAATTATGGGTTAAACTTATGAATTTCAAATCCTTTAAACTTTCAACATTCACCAATTAGAGTCAATTCGTCCTAGGAACCTCCGAATTAAAATTCGGACATATATCTAAGTCTAAAATTACCATCCGGACCTAACAAAACTATCAAAACTCATATCTGAAGTCAAATACACAAATAGCCAAACTTCGATCAACCTTCACAACTTAAGCTTCCAAACTAGGAACTAAGCATTTCAATACAATCCGAAACCTTCCAAAACTAAACCAACCACCGGCGCAAGTCATATAACAACGATGCACCCACACAAAGCATCAAGTAAGAAAATGAAACTTAAATACACGAAACAACTTGTGGGGGTAGTTACAATATGTCCTTTTCATCTTGTCAGTGTATATAAGAGTATGCCACTGGGGACATGAGAAAGATAAACATAAAATGATTTGTAAAATAGGTAGGCGGCAATATTTTTCAAGCAGATCAGAAAAGAACGCCGATGTTTAAATGAAAAAATATGTTATAACACATAAAATAACAAATGAACCCAAAACAAAACAGGAAATATGTTATAACCCATAAAATAACAAATGAACAAAAGTAAAAACGAGAATACTAATGGAGAAGAGAACATACAAAATGGTGATAAAAACTTCCTCAAATATTAGGTTTTGCAGTTCACAATATTTATTGAGGGCTTGTTATAAGTTAGTGATCCTACATATAATGGTGTATACGCAAAATTTTCCATTGAATTACTTTTTGTGCTGTATTATCAATTATCGTTTGCAAGTAGATAGTTCACCGTTTACATATAAGAATTGATTATACAGAACAAGTTATTCACAAAATATTTAATGAGTGTTGTGACACCTTTAAACGTAAGTTCAGCACTTTGCAATTTTCGCTTGATATCGCCGTCATTGAGTAATTTTGTCTTTCCCTTTTTTAATTTCGACAGCGATTGGTATCAAACATGAATCATGAACCTAACCTCTCCTTGAATTGCATATTGCATTCCACATACACTCAAAAGCATAAACTCGCACGACTATCTAACAATCATTCCAGATGCTATGAATATGTGCGAATTTGCATTATTTGGCATGCAAATAACTTTATCTCCCAAAATAAGCCATTCGTGTCTCTTCCAATGAAAATACAAAATAGTCTAAAATGTTACATAATTCACACACATAAAAAAATATATAAAAAATAATTTATTTTGAAGTGTCTTTTCTAAAAGGTGCTGTCTTTAAATTTAAGTAACTAAATGTCATTTTTTATCAAATATATTCACAAGTTGACTTTAGTAAAAGGTAAAAAAAAAAAAAAAAAAA